>WOGO01005972.1:0-12060 GCA_015342085.1 Leptinotarsa defecta
ATCCTTCGGACAATTATACTTCTTCCTTTGGAATATTTCCACATATATATATATATATATATATATGCTCATATATAGACTCCTCAATATGTTCTACCTCAAAACAAAGCAGGAATCGACTCAGAATATTTACAAGGCTACTCACTGGACCATGTTCATTCAAAAGGCGCAGCACCCCATCATAATATCATAGAAGTTCTCAATAACTCAATAAAACCTTTCATCAACCAAGTTATTGCAAACAATGTTCCATTACGATGGCCTACTTGCACAACGGGTCTCTCTGTGCTCGATTTCTTTATATGAATATATAGAGTCTTCCAACAGGGGCTTCCGAACTTTGATAATTGATAACAGCCATCTTGTTGAAGCTATATCTGTCAAATTAGTGGTCATTTATTAAGTATTTTTTGCCAAATCACCATGGATGGATATAGCATTCAACAACACATGCAAATAATTCGCAATGTGGTGGATGAATTTGAATTCACTGGTTTAGTAAACGATCAACCAACAGTGAATCGCAAGATCTGCCAAAAACATCGCCGCTGTCTGTGAGAGTGTGCAGGAGAATCCAAAGCAGTCGATTTCACATCGCTCACAAGAACTCGGAATTTCGCAGACCATAACTTGGCAAATTTTGCGTCGTTATTTGGGCCTGCACCCGTACAAAATTCAACTGACTCAGGAAATGAAGATAAACGACCATTGACAACGGCAACGAGGTGTGTTCGCTGAATGGGCTCCGGAGCAGTTGGCAAATGACCCAAATTTTCATCGAAAAATCATCTTCAGCGATGAGGCCCATTTCTGGATGGATGGGTACATGAATAAAGGAAATTGTCGAATTTGGGACGGTACCAATCCACATGAGATCCAAGAGCGTCCAATGCATCCCAAAATAGTTACTGTTTGGTATGGATTTCGAGCTAGCGGCTTTCTTCGAAAACGGCGTTGGTATGGATGATTACCAACTTCTTTGGGCCTGAATTGGATGAACGTGACATATAGCCCATACCACATTGGATATTCTGTACGAGCGATTTGAGGGCATGATCATCTCATGTGTCGCTGATGTGGACTGGTCACCGAGATTGTGCGATTTGACCGGGTTACACTTTTTCTTGTGTGGTTTTCTTAAATCTCACAATAAGATCAATAGATTTTTCAAACTAATAAAACATTTCGATAATATCTCACTCATACGTTGTTTTGTTTAAAAAAGGTAGGAAGCGCTTAATGAAAGACCTTATACATTAACGAAAGGATCTATCGTGCCGAAGCCCCAGCCACTTTAGAAATAAAAAGACTCGAAATGTTGAAGTACTGCACCTTAACAGAGTGAAACCTTTCCCTAAATGTATAATGCAGAAAAAAGTCCACAATGAATTGGCGTTTTCAAAGGTAATGATAAAGAGGATCGACAAGTGGTCGTATCGACCACTTCTTGGGAAATAACTTGCGACCAATCTTCCAAATCGAAGACGTTGTTGTTTTTCCGTGGGATATCTGCCACACGTAGTCGTAGGTCTACATGAGAGGCAAGGGCCACTCATATGGGATAGTGTCTGAATCACGAATCTAACAATCACCAATCCTCTTAGACAGAAATCGTCAAGATCCTTATTGATCGTATATTCAGGCTCTATAGCATGAAGGAAAGTGGAAGGCTAGTGGAACAGACTTTAGCTAGAGTCCCGCCAGAAAGATAGAGCATGTTGGGTCTTATCAATATTACATCAGTGGTCCAAAGCTGAGATCATCTTCAGAAAGGAACACTGGTTTAAAAGGAAGATCAAAGAAGCTACATATATGTTGACCAACGTCGCCAGGCTAGTGTGGAGATACGCAACAGATATGGAACCTCGAATCAAGCGGGAAAGCAATCTACGTTGCGCTGAACTGAAAAGCAAGTGGAGAGAGGAGACAGGTAAAACCACCCAACTGACCTATAAATACTCTCGATTATTAGACGGTTGTGGATACCAACAATCGAAAGCCTTGAGTTGAGATATCTTCTTTATTTTAATTTTTTCATTTATCTTGAATATTCCATTACACTGTATTTTCGTTTCACTTTTTTATCGTTTGTATACAATTTCCATCATCAATTTATTTTTATTTCACATTACAATTTACTTTTTTTACAAATTAGCGTTATTACAATGTTTGCTATTCCTTTTGCTCATTTTTTCTATACCTATTACTATTGTTCCAACTGACTCAACCGAATATTTCGGTTAGATTATTTCTATAAATTTCAATAGATTCAACATTGAATTCAATTTTATTTTATTTGTTCTGCCATAGATTTCGACTTCCACTTCAGACAAATAAGTTGAAACTCTTTTTATTCAGGTCTTTGTTGTGTCAATAGGTTGTTGAAAATCAATGCATACAATGGAAAAATAACTGATTACTGTCTGCAATACAACAAAAACAATTAAGTATTGTCTTTGCGTTTGGGCGTGCTAATCTCGAAAATTGCCTGGGTATCGGTTTTGACAAGTGTATTGTAGTAAACTTCACTTTTGACGTTTAGTGTCATATTTACTTCAGTCGTTATTTGGAGTATATAATAGTGAAACAAGAAACTATAATTTTAACGATATGTTTTATTCTTTTCCAGTCTCAAAACTCCGTGATTGTAAATTCCCAATACCATCCATGATCCAGAAATCAGTTTACGTCTAATCATTACCACCTAGATGCAATACTGAAAGTAACCTTGAAAAAATAAATAAGCCGAAAACTTCAAGAATTTAAATAGTATGATTCAGAATTGTTTCAGAGAAACGATTCTGAAGAAATAAAAGGTGTTCCAATTCAATATTCCAAACTGGAGTTTGGAGAAACCGGAAGTTACTGAAAAGTGGGAACTATGCAAAATATCTTGTCTTCACATATCAGTTACATATAATCAAAATCTCATTTTGATATAACTTATATCTGTGATAGGGCAAGTCATAATTTCTGAATGAAATCATGACTTGTCTAATACATTCGTTGACACCTGGTATATATCTAGTTCAAAGGTTACATTATTGACGATTCCTGTAACATTTTGAAAAACAAGATAAATGAAGAGAAGACAAATGAAATATACCCTAAAGGATAATGTATTACTACTCTTGGAAAAAAAGGTTTTGGCTTTCTACTTCTCTATCATTATAAAAAAAATGTGGGAATCTTCCAAAGAAAGGAAAAAATCAATTGATTTCAAAATAAACTCTATACAAAAATGTGGGGTTCATGCATAGAAGTAACTTTCAGACACAAACTGGAAGAAACAACCCTCTCGAAACAACTACTTTTATATAGGCCCGAAAGAAAAAATACTTTCGAAACAACTACCTTCTAATTTACATTAAATTATACAAAATAAACACTCAGTCCGAGTCTCTGCATATGATGATTCAAATGACAGTGACCTGTAAGAAGGCCTGTTAGACACCGTAGTTCTTCCTTAGTATAGTCCAAGAACTTTTTGGTATCAAGCTTCGAAGGGTGAATAAACGCCTTGGGGTGAGCCAATACTGGAAGATTCAGCCAGAAGTCCATAAATCTTCTTGCCATCCAGGTGTTCAATGTTTGTTCGGCAAAGCCTCAAGCGATGCCAATGAGAGGTTCTGGTCCGATGAAGCTGCTTGCAGCACCCTCCTTTGCAAGGGAGTCAGCAGCCTTACTTCCAGGCCATACTGGTCTTCCAGGCCATACTGGCCTGTTTTTTACTGGCCATACTGGCCTGGAAGCCAGTATGGCCTGGAAGGCAATGAGGCTGCTGAAAACAAACATAGATGATAGGAACTCTCTCTTTTTTGAATTATATTATATTGTTTAAATTCAGGAGATATCGCATTGCATATTTTATACATAATAAAGTGGAAGTTTCTTTCGAAGCGAGAGGTTCTGTGTGCAGGACATTTTAGCAGGTTTTTATGTGTTGAATGTTAAAATTTTGGATATCGTTTTTGAACATTATTTTCTCAGGAAGCTGAGTTGAGCTTTCAAAGAATAGAATTTTGTGAAATCGTCACAAGGCATAGAACTTAAATCTTTTTCTCATTGAAAGCAATTTCAGCTAATTCAGTATGTGAGAGACATAATCATATTTTCTTATGCCATATATGAATCTTATACAGGAGTTATGCACGCGTTGTACTCTACTAGCAGTATCTTGATCAATACAAAAACTTTGGATAGCGGAACAATAGTTGAATTGTGACGAAACCAAAATTTCACTTGAAACTTCATTTTGTAGCTATAAAGATATAGAAGCCTCAGAGCTCCATATACCCTCTGTATATTACATTTGATATTTTTGAGAAATCTCAAAGAGTCATCCAAGATCAAGCCTAGATTTTTTGCATTATCAGAAATCCTAATAACTTCATTATTAATAACTATCAGATTACTTTTTGTTACTCTGATTGGATTTGTTACCGAATACCAATGCTATAGATTTTTTTGCATTCAACGATAGGGAATGTGTAGTAGCAACTTCAGCAATGTTGTCCAGGTTATTATTCACAGCCACTGCTGCGTCATTCAGACCGTCTATGGGAAACTTGTGGTAAAGTTGAATATCATCAGCGTACATATCTATTTTAGAATAACTAACAAAGTTTTCAAATTGGCTTGTGTATATTGAAAACAGAATATGTAGAATTTAGTTAGTAAGAACACGCCCGAAGAAGCCATTTTATGGCGAAACACGTGTTGCGTTTTTGTAAAATTGTTGAGTGAAAATCTCATAACAAAGACAACAGGTACAACAAATTCCAACAATATCGATGATATTTTTTCAAACTCCATTCGAATTTCTTTATTCTCGAATTCCGACACACTTACCCTGTGGTGAAGAAAGAGTATTGTTGAGAACCATTTCATAGGATTTCTCATCTAGGTAAAATTATAACAATAAAATTATGGGCGTTGAATTATCAATAAAAGCCAGATATCCTTTAGTTCGTATGCTCACAGTTGGTGAATAAAATATCCACAAATAACTTTTCAATGGAGTTATAATTATCATTTTACTCCTTCATAATGATGTTTGGAAGGTAAAACCAAAAACACGTTCATAAATTCCGCGAAATTATAGAGTTGTAAAATAATATACTTTCAGCTGAAAATTGCGTTTTAATTTAATGGAGTTAATATGCCGAGATGGAACATGCAAGCCATAAACTGGGAGTTTTATGGTCCCCATTATTTTATCGTGTTGCTACCCCTTGAACACAGTTGAAATTATCAGTATATCAAATGTTTTGTATGAAGGGAAAGCTCCTTGACCATGATGCTCTAGTAATATTTACTACTAGATCCGTCATTTCAGTCCAAGTAAAATGAAATTGGAACCATTCCTGTTCATCATGAAGTATTCCATATGGTCCTCATGGTTAACTTGCAATGACGAATTCATTTAACTAATGATATTAGAGATAAATTTAGAAGTTCAGGTAGTGATTGTCAAAAGTTGGTTCGAATACACAAATAATCCAGCGAATCACCGTTTCATAGAGATCAGCGCTGTTCTTTGGTCACTGAAAAACACCAAAGTGAAGGAACTGGCAGCCAGGAATAGATCGACTAGACGTTATTAGTGAGGAAAGATACTCGATAATCATAGACAACGGAAAAGCTGATGAACTGGACAACTGGATACGGTATATAGAATATATTTGAATAAACCAGAAGAAAGTGATATATATCGAACACGAGTTCTCTGAAAACTATTTTAAGTAACGAGATTGGTGCAATTGGTGTTATGGAGAAGATGAGGAAAACTTTCATAAGTCAATCAGGCTGCTATATTTTATGGAAACTTTCATGACTAGTTTGATTGGTGTCATGTGCGTCGAGCAAAGTGCTATAGTTCTAACCGAAAAAGTATTTTCATTGAATCTTTCAGGTAGAATACATGAATATAATAAGAAAACCTTTCATGTTTCCTAACTTTGCCCCCGAAAGAAAAGCTAAACACGTCGAATGCATTTATAAGGGAAACATTGTGGTTTCTTTTTTTAAGACAAAACACAAGCACTACAGGAAAATCCTTAAGGTGCTCTCAGAGCGGTGCCTGTGCGAAAGTAGCGATTCATATTGGATTTGAATCGCTGGAGATTAAATCCATTTGGAAAATCGTTCTCAGGAAGTTTATTCCACATAAACGCAGTTCTCCAGATGAAAGAGTTCTTGAACAGTGAAGTTCGAGGTGTATTGAGTCCAACTTCAAAACGATGAGCAGCCACAGTCCGTTGCGTATTTCTGATATGTAACGCTTTTGGTGGAATCAAATGTGCCAAGTCACTTGAACACCTCTCGTGAAAGTGTCTATGGAAGAGAGACAAATTTCCAACCTTTCCAGGCTATCAAGGTTGCACGTGATGTACGCATCTCCAATCAGGCGGATGGCTCTCTTCTGGATGGAATCCAGCAACTTCAGGGTATGTTTGGGGGCAGAGCTCCATGCATGAGAACAATACTCTAAAGAAGGTCTGATCTGAGCTTTATAAATCATCAAAAGTTGCTGAGATGTGTACAGTTTTCTGGTTCGGAACACTTGAATTTCTAAAATTCAAAAAAGTGAATTGATTTTTGTTTCATTGCAAAACACTTGAAACTCAAAAAACTCAAAAACTTTCACGATTTTACTTGATTTTTTTAATAGTACTTGAAAGAAAGGTCAAGTATGTGGTATTTTTGAAAAAGTACTTGAACGACCTTCGAAATGAAATATTACCCAACTTCTCTTTTCATGGGAAATTCAAGGGGTTGCGTCTACCTCTACTAAACGGTTGATGAAGTTCAATTGAAAAGTAGCCTACAAAATTTCCCCATTGAAAATAAGGTTGATGTATTTTTTCATATTTTCAGATTTTTTATAGGGGCCAAATTATAGAGGGTGGTACGTTTTCAAATCGACACCCTGTATTCAAAAACTATACTGAAGTAGGCCACTTCAATGAAAATTTCATCCAAAATAAATACTATATGCTTCTGAATAATTATTTTAGAGTTTGCAAACGTAATTTTCGTTATAAACACATAAAATGTCAACATCGTTTAAATTTGGGTATAGGGTATAATACTTGAATCTTGTGAGGGATTCAAAAATAAAATTACATTGGCATTTCTCTACTTGAAATGAATATGACAACCCTCAAAAGTATAAATGCATGCGAGCTAAAGAACGAGGGCTTCATTTTAAACGTGCGATTTTCATCACGAGCAGTCACAACCATATTCCACGATAATTGAAAGTGCCACCATTTTGAAAATAGTTCAGACGGGTTTTTCATATCGATAGTTTCTTGAAGCTTTTTCAATGTGTAAGTATATACATTAATAATGACTGAAACCATGGTATTGTTGAAAGAAACTCGTGTATCATCCACAAGACAAAAACTTTTTCATGGGGGCAGTTGTTTATTACTTCATTTCCTTTCCATCAATTGAAAGAGGATAATGAAAACGAAATTTACAGAAAATTTGACCAATTTTTTTCTATATCCCAAGCACTCTCGGCACAATATTGAGAGTTACGTGATTTTGAGAAGCAATTTGTAAAAAGTGGGTTAATTTTCTTCAACAATGTTCAATTGATGATATGTGCAAAAACATTACTACAGACATTTGATTTTGAAAAATATGTTAGTTTCAAAATTCAGTTTCGAAAAGTGAATAATTGATTTTTGTATTAAGCAATTTATAACTTATGAACCAAATCCTCTTAAAACCTACAAAGTTTGGACTTCGTAGGGCTTTATGTTAAAGATATAGTGAATATTGGTTTTTGTTTGAATATTTTTAAAGCTTCCTCTAGAGTAATGAATTGTAGAGGTGAGTGCTGGGTATTATTCTTTGAATTTTTTGAACAAGGATTTTTTTTGTTTGGAGTATGTTTCCTGAAAACAATTTTCTTCTTGATTTTACCGATTGTGGCTTCCTTCCTCAAAAAACATTTGGCCCGTTACTTCATTATGCAAAACCGCCAATCTTTATATTGTCTTTTATAGAACACCAATATCTGAGAATCGACTTTACGAGTCCGGAGAACCTAAAAGGGCACTTTGACCTTCTTCCGGGGTTATCGGATTGATTAGTTGAACGAGTTCGGAATATCGAAAGGATATGGAATATAGGAAGCTAAACATCGGGAACAAAATAGTTATGCTTATTGGAATGATCAGAAATTTTTCAGTAAACCTAAAATAACTAAAAATATAGTGAGTCCTCTGATTTTTTTTCATTTTCACAAAATTCTGTAAAATAGATAATGATGTTCGATAGGTTTTTGAAGATTTTTCCCATGAAAGAGATGGAAATGGTTAGATCAGTGATCAGTCAGATCTATACAAATTTTTAGATATTACGTGATGTCTGTGATTCAAGAAATATTGTCGAAAATAAAAACGATGAATTGAATAAGTTTTCGAACTGGCTATCAAAGACAATAACCCAATGATCATTTTCATTTCAACAGGTACTTTGACAAGAGTCCCAGAATAGCTTTTCATTGATTTTTCTTTCAAAAATTCCGAATTGACTTTCGATTGTTAGATATGTTCCTAAATTTTGAATTATGTGGATATTCCAATTCGAACAATAATTAAAGAATTGATAACTCTATTCACAGAGGCATTATTGCTATATGGAAATCATCCACTTTCAGAAAGCTTCATGAAAATTTCTACCAAAAAAGAAAACTTATTATGCTTGGATTCGAAAGCAGAATCCATATTCTCTCATATGTGCAATAATTGTAGATTTCTTGATAGATTGATACATACATAGCAATTTCGTTTGTGACTACGTTTCTGCATTTCATTCTCCATTTATCTATTTGAAGGAAGAGGTGAAATAAGAGAGACAAGTTAAAGGGAGAGCGACGAGACATAGATATAGATAGTTATTTTGGATTCGGTATTGAATTCATTAAATTTTTTGATTTACGAAGACCCGATATTTAAGAAATTCGAATTCGTTGCCAAGAACTATACTGGAGACAACCCAGATTGTGTCCGGAAGAATATGACATATTTCCAATAACTGTACATACTATTATTGTGCAAGATTGTTGGAATTGGTGACATCAATGAGTTGGGGAAAAACGCAAGAAGCCTTTGAGATTGCGGTGTTTTCGAATACTTGGAAGAAACGGTTATCAGAAAGCGGAAAAAAGTATCCACATACTTTGGATCTGCCTTTAGTAATCATATCCTTCTCCAAACTGAATACTAGTAGACGTTTCTTTGAAGCGCATTATGCTTATGGCACCAACGTCAGACTCTAACAAAAAATCAGAATACTACACATTTACACAGAGAAAAAAATGAAATGAAATGAAATGTCTGTTATTTTGAAAACTACCGCACTGCATAGGGAACAACCTCCTATGATTCTTCTTTTTTTAAGAGGAGCCTGAGCTCTGTGTTGTATTCACATTGTTAGATTATTTACAAATGACCAAATAATTCAGACAAAGGCAGTGAGAATGCTCTGTGCAACATTGAATTGTAGGCTGCTAATTTATGACTGTCTGGATGGAAATAATCGCTTGGGATGGTGATGTCTGTATAGCTAGGTTTTCTGAAAACATTGAACTCAAATTTATTCTGATTGTGTGTAATGTTGCTATTTATGGTATTCATGAATAATCTCAATAGAAACATTCAGTTCACACTCGAAACAGAGATAGAGAAACAGTTAGATTTCTTAGACCTTGCCATTACACACGTAACGTAACTTGAGTTACAAATATAAAAGGCGGTTACAAATATAAAAGTGGTAAAAACAGAAAATTCAATTTCTCTTTTCTTCATTATGATTTCCCACCATGGCTACATCCATCAATTTATTACGTGATATTGTTGACCTGCACAATAAGGTGCGCAATCTATCTACAAGGATATAAATGTGAAAGTTTGTGATGATGACTAAACGCATTCAGATGAACTTTACATAAATTCAGCTTCTACATCAGAATGACACAAAGGCTGCAATTTACAAAGATATTGTGTAAAATTGGTGATAATATTACGATAAAAATTAAGTAAATCAGAAAAGTTCTTGCTACCTGAGAGCTATTTGAGCCTAGAATTTGGAAATATGCAGGTAGGTTCTTTGTATAGCGTAAATAAGCATCAAGAAAGGAAACCAGGAATTTCCAGCCCCAAGGGGGTAAAATAGGGGTTCAAAGATTGCATTGAATTTCGTCAGTTTTGAATTTGGAAACCTTAAGTTTTGGGCTAACAAGAAATATTGTAACTATTTGTTTAAAATTTTCTGCCATGAAACTCAATGTGACAAATCAAATTCTACGCGTACGAAGCCGCGGGCAACAACTAGTATGATGAATATTTGAGTTACAACTTCCACATGAGAGATTTTTTCTCTCTTGCTACAAATGTAGGGGTGAATAGGGTAATGGGAGTCAGCGGGTAATGGGTCACCCTAACTTCCACCAAACAATACAAGCGAGCAACGCAAAAATAACATCCCTACCCCCGCTCTGACCCAACAGTGTTGCCTGGTGGAACAGCTCGCGCCGGTCAGTGCCCACGCCATTGAGAGATGTTGATGTTTTGTTTTTGTGCTCCTTTGATATAATTTTACGTCATTGCAAATTAGAAGGTAAGTGTCGAATACCTTGCAGTATGCGATCGAGACTTTTACACGAAGCTAGTTAGACGAAATTGTAATGGGCAGTTCAGATTATGTCAGTGTTTTGAAGATATTTTTTTTTTCGCATTAATGTAATTGTGGGAAATGAGAGTCAGGTGACTCCCATTACCTACAAGTTATCACTATTACGTCATTTTTATTTCTTTTCAGATACCGAAAGTACGAGTCAGGACAACTGCAAAGGCTTCCCGGTCTTCTGATAGCCTGGAAAAAGCTATAAAGCTTGTTGAAGGAGGTTCTTCTATAAGAAACGCTGCTAAGTTAATTGAAATCCCCTTTTCAAGCCTCCAAAAGAAGATAAAAAAAGGTTCTACCTTAGGACCACATCTAGGACGGTTTACTGTTTTTAGTGCTGAGACAGAAGCCGAGCTAGCAAACTTGGTGAAAAAAATGGCAAATATTTTTTATGGTTGCACTGCTGAACAAATTAGAAAAGTGGCTTTCGAATATACTGAAAAATTGAATTGGAAGCACAATTTAAATCATCCTTCAAAAATGACTGAACGCGATTGGTTGCATGCATTTATGACCAGAGATAACATTCCTATTAGGAAACCTGAGGCGAAAGAATAACAGCTTTTAATAAAACCGAAATAAGTCTGTTCTTCGAGCTACTTGGCTAGCTGATGGAAAAGCATATATATTTGTTCCAAAAAATATTTATAATAGCGACGAAACGGGTTCAAACTGCTAGAAAAAAGACTACAATACTGAAGAGGGGTCCTGAAAATGTAAAGCGCCAAGTACCACAAGAAGCAAATGAACTTGAAGGGGTTATATTTTTAGGAGTGATTAATTTTTTGGAAAGAAAGTTTTTGGCTTTCTACTACTCCATCTTGATACAAAAAAATGTGGGAATCTTCCAAAGAAAGGAAGGAAGTGATAAATTTGAAAATAAGTAACTCTATACATGGATGTGTAGATCATGCAAAGAAGCAACTTTCAGACACAAACTGGAAGAAAGCCTTCCTGAAACAGCTACTTCCATATAAACATTGAATTATACGAAAGAAAAACATTCTTTTGAAACGAATACTTTTACATGAACACTGAATTATATACAGAAGATACTTTTCTCCAATCAGTTTGTATTCCAAACATTCGTTATGGAATGAAATTTAGACATCATTCACAGGAGTTCTACTTTAAATGAATGTTAATAAATTGCACTTACATGGAACACTGTCATCCTCACTGGTATTCATCGATGTTTCGCCATAACACACTTGCCTTAGGACTCGTCAGTACCAAATTGGATAACATTATAGAAAATACACACAATTCATTCATGAATTACGATTTTTAATATCACGGAATAAGTTTGATCTACGTATGTCATCGATGACATCGTAATGACATTCATTCATCTAT
>WOGO01005974.1:0-12060 GCA_015342085.1 Leptinotarsa defecta
TAAGAAACTGCTGTGATGTCGGATCTTTTTCGTCTGTCATCAACAAAAAAAAACACTGGTAAACAATGAGGTCATCGAAATTGTAGTTTTGACCTATTCCACAGCCTATCCAGAAAATTCGTTGAAAGACGCAGAAAAGCCACTTAGAATTTCATGTTCGTCAATAAACCGGATTTTATTCAAACATAAATGGCAACCCTTTAAATATCACCAGGTTCAAAATCTGAAACCTCACGACTCATCTGCACGAGTGGAATTCTGTGAATGGTTTCTTATCAAGATACAGGAGGACCCTGAGTTCATGAAGAACGTGATATGGACAGATGAAGCCCAATTTACCAAGAATAGTATATACAACCGACATAATAGTCATTTTTGGGCAGCAGAAAATCTAAAGCTCGTTTGCCAGCGCAACTTACAGGATTAATGGAATTTTATTGTTTTTTGCGCTTATATAAGGAAGACTGAATTTTATGTTTATATCTTCATGAAGAGCATTTGAATAGATATAGATATTCGCATATAATTAGGAATGTGGTTAAATTTCCTCCTCGCTCTCCAGACCTGACCCCACTGGACTTCCTCATCTGGGGATATATCAAAGAAAATGTTTATGCGGATCCTGTGAGTGATAAAGAAAACATGAGAGCTTTCAAAGCTCTCATGTTTTCTTAGTGGTATGCCAAAAAGAATATATTCTTGTTTAGAACAAAATGGCAATGCCATTGGAACATTTGTTGAAATGAGCCACAGTATTATTCGAATTTAAAGAAATAAAGTTAAATCCTGAAATTAAAGTAAAATTTAACCTTAAAAAAAATTAACAAAATAAAATTACTGTATTCGATATCAGTGAACAAAGATATAATTCATCTCTCTGATAGTATTTTATTTCAATCCATCCATTTTCACGTTGAGTTACCTTTTACCAACGACAGAGTTGATATTAAATATTACTGGAGTTTTTTCCCAACACCAAATCGTTATTTTGAACACCTCGACACACACCTTCAAAGAGGAAAATTAATCTTCCTCTTTGAAGATGATCACTTGGTGATCGGAACACGTGTCAAGGTGTTAAAAATAACGATTTGGTGTTGGGTAAAAACTCCAGTAATATTCATTACTACACCAAAGGTTCGAAAGAGTGCATCATAAGAGTTGATATTAGTTCATTTGTTTTCAAAGCTTTCTTCGTTTGGTATTGCTTCGAATGATTTACATTTCCAATATTTCCTAAAATCGGGTATATCTTGCCAGGGGTGTATTTTAGGTACAGGACATCCTTCATTGATGTCTTTTTTTCGTAGTTTCCAAATATTATAGAATAGTTTATGGTTTTCATTTGAAAAAATCGTGTTTCATCAGCTTTCTCGATGTTATGTTTAGGTGGAAATTTCGACCATCCTGTAAATTATTTTAGAAAATTCTATGGACCTGTTCATGACTTGATGCTTAAGGTGTGATTCTGTGAAATTTCACATTTTCAACTGTTACTGTCTATGAGTTATGATTTTCTCGGAGTGGTGCTGTACATGTAAAATTTTTCAGAAAAAAATTAATATATCGAAAACTAACAAATTTGGGTATAGGTATTGTTATATAAAGTGGGCCTAGAATGTACTGAGAAATTAAAAAATGTAATGAAATACAGGATGTTCTATTCGAAATAAGGAAGTGGCCCTCAACTTCCAGTATAACGGAAAGAGACCGGAAGTTGAAAATTTTTTAGTTGAGAAGGCCATTTTGTGAAACTCACTACCACAAAATTTTAAGTTTTTATTTTGAATCGTTCCCATATATTTCTAACGAACGCTCGTCGTGAAAGACCGTGTATTATAGCTATCTTAGGCCCATTGTTACTTTTGTAGGATTGAATTATCATAATAATAATGTACATAAACACAATTAGTATCATAATTTTCAAGCCTCGTTTCACATAATAAAAGAATATCACACACAATTAGTATCATGATTTTTAAGCCTCGTTTCACATAATAAAAGAATATTACGTGTTTGCTGGCTAGATTTTTATAATACACTCAACAGTATCCGTCTATCGCACACTAAACACTGAGCGTATGTTCGATGACAGAGGAGAAGCCTGTCTTTCGCTAACGTATACTTGAGACAAAGGAAAGCGAGACAGACTGACGCTCTAACGCGTCAGGTAACGAAGCAGTTTACCCTCCCATATATCACTTCAAAAGTTTTTGGTGAGGGCCTTAATGAATTTTTTCAAGGGCGAAACACAAGCATTATAGGAAAATCCTTAAGGAGCTATTAGAGCGGTGCCTGTGCGAAAATATTGATTCACATTGGATTTGAATTGCTGGAGATCACATCCATTAATTTGTAAAAACGTTCTCAGGAAGTTTATTCTATATAAACGCCGTTCTCCAAATGAAATAGTTCCTAATCAGTGAAGTTTGAGGTGTACTGAGTTGAGCCTCGAAACGATGAGCAGCCATATTCCGTCGCGTATTTCTGACATGTGCTGCTCTTCGTGGAATCGAATGTGCCAGGTCACTTGAACACTTCCCGTGAAAGTATCTATAGATGAGAGACAAATCTCCAACCTTTCTTCGATGTTCCAGACCATCAAGGTTGCAAGTGGTCTCCAATCAGGCGGATGCCGTTTTTCTAGATGCAATCCAGCAGCTTCAGGGTATGTTTGGGGGCGAAGCTCCATACATGATAACAATACTCCAAAGGAGGTCTGATCTCAGCTTTATAAAGCATCGAAAGTTGCTGAGTTGTGTACAGTTTTCTGATTCGGAACAGTGTTCCAAGCTCTTTAGTAGCAGCCTTTGTAGTTCCAGCGACATGATTGTGCCAAGACATATTGGTGTACATTTCAACCCCAACCAACTTTTCGAAATAGATAGCGGATTTATTTGACCTCACATCATTATATCCGATTGTTAGAAATAGATCCAGAAGATTAGCATATTCTCCATCAAAGTCAGGAATCCTGATTGGCTCATTTGTAATCTGAGTAAGTCCGCTGCTTATTGCAAAAGCCCCAGCTTCGCTACCTTGTCCGTTGTTGATATTTGAAAATTTGAGCCATTCTATATTGTGGACATTGAAGTCTTCGATTATGGAAAATTCGGCTCTGGGATGATTGATTTGCAGAAAGTCGATAGTGTTTGCAAGTGAAGAGATGTGTTCGCTATATTGTACATCGCTAGGTGGTCGATAAACGCAACATACGAATTTGGTTATCATCTGTGATCGCTTCTAACAAAAAGAGATATTCCAAAGTTATATTGAAAATATCATTTAATTGTGTTCTTGATTACCCAAATACATCTTATTCTGTTCCGAAAATACTGTACCAGTAGCAACAAATTGAAAAAATTGATTTCAGTTATTTCACTGTCTTTAGAACAGCATGAAATATTCATAATTTCTGCAATGACGAACAGATTATGATCAAATGATACTGCAAAACCTAGTCAAAAACTGCTGAATCCAGTGGAGTAGTCATAATTTTAATGAAAGTTCGAAAATTGAATTTCATTATAGTTTTTCATAACTTCGTTAATCCAGGGGTGTAGACAGATTTGAAAAATCTGTCTACACCCCTGGTGTAGACACATTTCTAGTGTTTCATTACTATGTACTAAAACCCTTATCTGATAAAAAAAAAGATCCTATCGATTGAAAATATTTAATGGGGTCACTTCCAAAGTGACCGTGTTGGGAATCATACCTTAGAAGGTAAGACCTCGTTAATCCTTAGCTCGCACAAGTTTCTACTTCTGAGGGTTGTCGTTCGTAGGGGTGCGACAGCTGGTTACCGAAAAAACAGACTTTTGAAACTTCCATTTTGAATGGGTCAAACTATATGTATGATTGGGTAATTGGAAATTGATTGTGAATTAGGTCCTAAACACGAGAAACCCTAAATCGAATCTACCATCCTTAATAAACACATTGGTCGGTATACAATCAAAGTGTACTTTTTTTTTTGCCCCCATGACGTTTCAGCAATCCCCAGTCGCGTAAGAAACCGGCCCAACTCGTATACCGTTTTCTGTTTGTTTTATGTCGTTTGACTGCTGCACAGTTTATTGTGCAGCAGTCAAATCTCAAGTGAGAACTCGTGCTCACGTGATGACTGTAGCTCGTGTTTCGGTGATTTTGATTCATTGCGAGGGATTCCAACGCACACGTACTACAACCACGTGACCGAAAGTACAAAACGCCTGTCAAGTTTCGCGGAAACTTCAGTTTAAACATTTTACCGGTTGCGGTAGTCTAGCGCACCTGACGTATTGTTATTTTCTTCACTATTTACTTTTTGAATCGATCGTTTGATCACGTTGCTCTCGATTTCATCGATATTTATTTTGAGTGAACAGTTGGTTTTTGTGGGTGGACTTTTTCTCTCCTAGACTGGTGTTTTGTTTTTTTAAAACACGAAATGAATACCGATAGTGATAACAATAAAAATGAGCTCAGGATCTCTGTGTGAGTACTATTGTAATTTAAATTGTTTAAATATTGGTAATTCATTCCCAAAATGAAGAAGAATTTTTAGGAAATTATACTGTTTTCATCGAGGATTCGGCATTTGTAGGAAAAAAAGGTATTCAGGAAAGAAAGATGTAGAACGTTTAAATCAAATCCTCATTTCACAGATACCGTACTACAACGAAACAGTTTTCTTCTTCATCAATATTTGCTACTTCTACATGAATGAACCTAGTTTGGTAAATATTCGTTTTGAGGGCACCCAGCGATTTTGAAAATATGTTTGATTGCACTTACGTATTTTGATGCGTAGATTACAAATCCGAAAGTAAAAAGCGACGCTCTCCCTCATTTACAAAGTTACGGCCCTTCAAAGTTCACAAGAGGGCAACTTGTCAGCCTTCTTTTTCACAAGATAAACTATTTAAGAACATGAGCATTTTTTCATTAGATCACCTTCACAAATTATTCTTCCTTCCTTGACACTTTTCACTTCCAAAAACAACATTTTTCCCATAAAAATGTAAAAAAAATATACGGAGCTGTTATGGTTATATATCTCTGTATTTTACGTTTTTGAGGTTAATTGCATAGTTGGTACGACTGATGCAAGCATTCGTTTTTAAATGAGTTTTTTATAAGAAAAATGTTGATTGTTGAGTTGAAAAGTGTCAATTAAGGAGGAATAAGGTGTAAAAGGAAATAAAAACTTGTGTTTTTAAAAAGTTTATCTTGTGAAAAAAAGCTGAAAAGTTGCCGTTTTCTGAACTTTGAAGGGCCATAACTTTGTAAATAAGGGAGAGCGCCGCTTTTTTCTTTCGGATTCAGAATCTACGCATCAAAATACCTATGTAAGTACACTCAAAATTTTTTTCAAAATCATCGGGTGCCCTCAGAACGAATATTCACCCCTATTTTTTCAGTCTTTTCCATCCTCCTACATGTCATAAAATCTACAGAATTTCTGCTTTCTTCGATCCTAAATATTATTTCAGAAAATAAACGCTCAGGGTAAATGTTTTCATTGGTTTCCGGGTTTTACCGTGGTCTTCTTTGGTTATAATCCCAAACATTTCAACTGCAACTGCGGCAGTCATCTTCAGTGACCAGAAAACAGTTCTGACAGAAATATATTTGGAAAAAAGTAAGTTTGTGCGGAAAAAATTATCAAGCAAAGTATAACAATGTGTTGAATGAAATCATGTGTATCCCGATGGTTTTTTGATGCAAAAAAGCAATTGGAATGTAATCTTTTTTGATCTTTGGGTGACCATTACTTCGAAATGAAGGGAGAGCGTCGCGTTCTGACATCAGAATCGTACTGCTCATAAATACAAAACATTTGGCAACTTCCGAATATTCACTACACTCAGAAATATTGATTTTATTTTTGAAAATGCTTTCCGATCCATGTTGACTTGCTTTTCTTGTTCAACTATAGTGAGAAATCAGGAATGAAAAAAAATGTTTCACTTACAAAAATTAGGGAATTTTAATATATTTTTCAAATTAAGTTCATGGTTTCATGAGACAAAAACAAAAAAAAAGAACAAAAAATCATTTGCATTTCACGAAATTATGGTCGAACCAAAATCACTGCATTCTAATCTTTTCAACAAATTTTAACGTACATACATTGCCTTCTGTACAATAATGGAGATTTTGCACATTTTTTCTGTAATTTGATATCGTTCGAATGTAATTTGTACATAGACTTTCCACAAAAAAAAAACTAGTTGGGTAGCTTAATTCTGTTCTGACGTTATGCAATATAGAAAAATAATGGTATGAAGAATCGTGATCAAGCAGGACGTAGAACCATATTTCAGTGTACAATTCATCATATAAATATTTGTGGACTCTTACTGCATAATGAAAAACCGCCCCGCTCTACTCGAACATCACCGCTTCTCAATATTGTTGAATGTTTTTTGTTATTGCATGTGAAAAATTCAAATGATTTGGGTTATATTTTCCTACTAGTGATACGAAATTCAATGTTGAACGGTTCAGTAACATTAGTTTTTGGTGATGTTAAATATAGTCTCCCTGGTATATTTTGACACTCAATAACCAACAGCGGCAGTTGTAGTGTTTCACATTAACGATATAAACAAAAAATATACAATATACAAAAATATTAAAGTTTAGTAAGAAAATGTCTGTCTTGTCAAGCCTCGAGTCAGGCATTGAATATTGTTTCATGACATACCTCAATTTTCAATGAAAATGCATTCAAGTCGTACTCTTATGCATCTACTTGTATAACTTTTTGGGTGAATTTCTCGGCAAAAAAAACTTGGGTTCAATTCAAAGATCTTTCAATTCCTTTTACGACCATATACCCAAACGATTATCTAATTATTGTTAGGTAGATTATTACAAATAATCTGGAGAATTATTTTTTCCCACCTGGTTATTAAAAATACCAAAGAATGATGAAATGACTTTCTTTTATTTTTCAAATATACAACTTGACTTCAAGAAGTTTTGACAATAACCACCCTAGTAACTGAAAATAGAAATGATGCCCTAATCGATTCAGTACATAGTACAAAGAATCCGAATGTATGTCGTGCATATAATTTCTACGAAGAAACTAATTGCTTCTCAAGTGATTCCATATTCTTCGTCAACTATATGTCCAAACAATTTTTCAGATATTCATGGACCCCACTGCTCACTGAAAAACCGCTTTACTCTGTTGGACCATCACCTTTTTTCTGATATACCACTGATTGATTATTGTTACTATGGTAAAAAACATTTCAAAGTGAGATATATTTCTCCATTGAGTCTATATGGGATATAAAGTGAATGTGGAGTTATGCAATTCCGCTACCGAAACGACCATTCTAAAAATGACACCCAGTTTGTACTATTTTCTTTTTAATTACAGCCTCGGGTGAATACACAAGGTATTTCATAAGGAAATGAATCAAGTTTTTTGTGTCAGCTCACCCCATATAGGAAATTGGGACTGTATCAATTGAAGGTGATGAAGGTGAACCTGACCTAATTTTCCATGCATTACTAGCTAAACGTTCTCCTCATAATTGCTATATAGGCGCTGAATTCACGCTAATTTTAAGAAAACAGTAGTTTATAATGTCAGAATCACCTAGTAAACAACAATTTCGAACCGCTAAATTTAGTAAACTATATATAATTACTAATTGATTATTATATGTTTAATTCGAAAATATAGTCTTTGTAATAGTAAGTTAGGATATCTTCAGATTATTATATTTGTATTATGCCGTTTACCAATTTTTACTGTGAGCAATAATTTTTAGGAAAAAACAACGCCTTTCCACGATCTCTATGATTTCTCATGAATGAGTTACCGCCTAGGTGGAGATGAAGTACAAATTTTCAATTCAACATTTATTTTTTTCCAATGATCCAAGGCAATTTCAAAATTTTTGTCGCTTTTTGAACCTATTTTTGAAATGACCTGTTTCAAAGTAACTGGTTGTTTTTCGATAGTTCTGATAACCAAAATATGAAAAGGCTACGGACTTATACTTTGAGGTGATTGTGGTGGAACTTTGAAAATTGTTTGCGTAGTCATAACGACCAAACCCTCAAATTGTCAAGAATCATTCTGTTGTATTCGAATATCCCTTTCTTTATAACAAATTGTATCTTGTACTATGCAAAACTTCATAACTTTTCATCACTACTGGGATAAATTCCTATCAGATATTCACTAGATTCTTGCACACCACAGGTTTCATGAAACTGGCAAAACCCCTTTCTCGTTCTTCAGATGCCAAACCTTGATCATGCTCAGAGAAACAAGAAAATTGTATATTAGTCACATTGAGCAGTCTTAGCTTCAACAGCTACAATTTTTTTCACATCAATTATAGAAACAGTACTTAGTGTCTGTCTCTGTTTTGTTTTCACTTATTTGGTGACTACAGGTGACGGAACTTTTCTAACAATAATAAGACGAAGATCCTGATATTGAACTGAATTGATCGGTTTGAAATCACATGATCTTCAAACTCTGATGAACACTTTCATCATCCACTGCAAGCAATTCTTTAGCAGTCTTCTAAAATAAAGATTTGATTTATTATGGCTTCAAATATAATGATAATACATATTACCGGAGTATTTTCCCTACACCAATCCATTATTTTAACACCTCGACACACGTTTCGATCACCAAGTGATCATCTTCAGGAGGAAGATTGAAAATCAGTTTAAGATGATCACTTGGTGATCGAAACATGTGTCGAGGTGTTAAAATATCGGTTTGGTCTTGGGAAAAAACTCCAGTAATAATCATCACTACACCAAAGGTTCCAAACAGTGGATCACAAGTATATAATGAAAATATATGAATACCTTTCCTGAGAATATTTTTTCAGGAGAAATTATTGTTGAAATGTGTTTATTTCTGAGAGAGATTAGTTTTTGTGATACAAAAAACTTTTTGACTGTCTACTTCTTCAGCTTCATAGGAGAAAATGGGAAACATTAGGAAAAAAGACGACAGGAATAAGTTTCAAAAGTAACCTTTTAAAAAAATATGTGGATTATGCATTCAATTTTCTTTCAGACACAACTAGAAGAAATAGCTCTTTCGAAAAAACTACTTTTATACGAACATTGAACTACACTAAAGTCACTTCTTTGCATTTAGTTTGTACATCACACATTCGTTATGGAATTGAAACAGGTATCACTAATATGAACACTACACAATATAGTATATTAAAGAGTATTGAAACAAAATTTTACTGTGATCCTCAATAATGTAGGTACTTTATATGAACTCTTCACCTCATCAGTACCGTTTGGATGTCAGTACTTTTTTTTCGTGCAATTCAATGTTCAAGTAGTTGTTTCGAAAATACTTTTTCATTCAGTTAGTATCTGAAACTTCTGAATTTTTTAGAACCACTCTGTGTGATCTACACATCTTTACAAAACATTATTTCAAATTCATATATTTGTATAGATATGGAGAAGGGCGAATCGAAGGGGCTTTTCCCCAAAAAGAAAAAATTATCCTCACTCAGAATGAAACGTTATCCTTTCAACTAAACTATCATAAATGTCTAACTCGAAATGGTCAAAACTATCGCGGCCAAGGTTTTCAGTGCCATTATTTTTATTCGGGTTTGAAGGCCGGCAATTTTTGGAATTTTTTCCTGACGATTGGCTAGAGCGAGTCTCTAGCTTTTTCAGGGTTTCATATATCTTGAAAAAATCCGAAAATCGACGGCTTCAATCCCGAATAAACATTGTGACACTGAATTTCTAACTCTCTCAAAGTTTTCTTCTTTTCAACGTATTTATCTGCGTTCACTTTACAGTGTTGCATATTGTCGCATCAGGATTTTCTAATAATCCAAGTCAAAACTCTCTCTGTCGCCTTCTTTCATTCCAACTCTTGCTATTGGTTTGTTGTTGAGTTTGAAATGAAATGATGGATTGCAGCATACCTCTGTAAACCGACAATTACACAAGTTCAACTCATAATATGAAATCTGTTACGAAACAGACTGAAATACCTAATTTATTTTCCTTCTTTTTGCTAACAGTAGTTCAAACGTATTTATGGAATTTGGGTGTAGTCTGAAAAACAATTGAAAATCCAGTCATCTGCATAATACATTTTATCTTTTGTAGCAGAACACCATGTCGCTGGATTCGTCAGATGAAAATAAAATCAAATAAAAAAACAATTTTCTTACAGAAAAAATGAAACCTGGTGAATATTCTCAAGTATGCTTTTATTTGCTATACCTATCGCACCAAACTAAGCCCCTGACTAAATTTGGGTAATTTTTTGTAATTTTTCTCACATTTGTTAAACAGACTTCTTGTGGCATCAACATAGGTTCGAACAAAAACTCTCTAGAGAATTTAAAGATTTGATATATGTTGGATTTACATTTGAGAAGGAATAGGACACTCAACATCTCGATAATGAGACACACTCGATGTGCAACAAACAACAGCGGGAGTTATTGCGAGAAATGGTTTCGGAATTAATAACAATCATTTTGGCGTCTCAATTAAGCTATGAAAGTTTGATATTTGAACTGTTTTTACATCATAAGAAGAAATAACTTTTTTTTCAGAATGTAAGCTTTGGGTTCAATAGATTTTGACTTGGCTTGCTACGCAACCAACACATACCACAAAACTGTATACACCTCAGCAACTTTTGATGCTTTATAAAGCTCAGATCAGACCTTCTTTGGAGTATTGTTATCATGTATGGAGCTCCGCCACTAAACATACCCTGAAGCTGCTGGACTCCATCCAGAAAAGAGTCATCCGCCTGATTGGAGACGCGGACATCACTTGCAACTTTAATAGTCTAGTCTAGAACATCGAAAGAAAGTTGAACATTTGTCTCTTTTTCATAGATATTTTCATGGGAGGTATTCAAGTGACTTGGCACATTTGATTCCAGCAAGAACGGTACATATCAAAAATAAGCGACGGGCTGTGGCTACTCATCGTTTTGAGGTTCAACTCAGGTCACCTCGAATTCCACTGTTCAAGAACTCTTTCAATTGTAGAACTGCATTCATGTGAAATAAACTTCCTGAAAACGTTTTTCCAAATGAAATCAATCTCCAGCGATTCAAATTCAACGTGAATGGTTACTTCAGCACAGGCATCGCTCTAAGAGCGCCCTAATGATTCTTCTCCTGTAATGCTTGTGTTTTTTCATTGAAACAAAAAATACAATCCACCACAGTCATTTAAAATTGTTGTGGTATTCCTCAGCTTTTTTTCCACATCAGATCGTCAATTGAGTACACTTTCATGGATATTCATTCATGAAATCACTAGCTTCCGATTGTACATTAAATGCAGTCCTCACGTACTTATAGTGAAAGTTTTGGAAATTTGAATTTTTGCAAAATTGGAAAATGAGGGCATACTCCAAATCTATCTTTCATGTCAAATGTAGAACACTCTCCAAATTGTTATTTATTGCCTTTCTGCATCCATTCTTCAGATTTTAAAAAACAATAACAAAAAATTAGTTTCACCCAAAATTTGGTGCTTGAAAAAATTGCAAATATTTAGGTTTTGAAATTGAATAATTCGTTTTATGTCTGAAGTCGATTCCAATGTGTGTTCCTTGGGTAATTCTAGTTTATGTGGTCAATTTTCAATTTCGAGATCAGAATATTTGCTGATGAACAGGGCATTTTCAAAAATAGATCCTAATGAGAAAAAACTTAAGTTTGTTTAAATTTCATTAGTTCGGACTTCCATTGTCTGATATTATGTAAAATGATTTGAAATCCCTAAAATAACTATCAAAGAAGAATTAAAAATTGAAGAAGAAGAATAAAAATGAATAGCTGTATACCAAAAACCCACTCACACTCCCGTTTGAGTGGATTTTCGATATACAGGACAGTATCTGAACCACGAATCCAACCACCATCAATCGACTAGAAGAGGAATCATCAAAAATCTATTAGACCGTGCTTTTGGACTTTGTGATACGAAGGAATGTCTCGAAAGGAAGAGAAGCCGTCACAACCAGTGCTTGCACTTCCCTACATCAGAGAATTATCGAAAAAAATA
>WOGO01005975.1:0-12059 GCA_015342085.1 Leptinotarsa defecta
AGTCAATGTCATAACAAATTTTTCTTTTTTTTTTTAAACATAAAAACAAGTGATAAATACTGATTAACTCAATTAAAATACATGGTGATTCTAACAGCAACACCAAGTATGTAGACATATGGTTCCTAGAACAGTTTATAGTCAATCATTAATCCTAGCAACTTATTTGTTTCACCATCATAGGCTTTCATGTCGTTGTCCATAAAAATTTGAAACCGTTTCACTGTTCCCTTCAAAGTAAATTTCAAGGAATATTGAACAGTTTAATCTTCCTCTTGAAGATGATCACTTGGTGATCGATACACGTGTTGAGGTGTTAAAATAACGGTTTGGTGTTGGGATAAAACTCCAGTTATATTCATATATTTCCATTTCTCCAAATACATATTTGAAATGCAGGTAGCGCTTCAAACGTGTTATTTGAACTAGGCTTCGCAAGGTGGTGAATTGGAAGCTATCTATATTTTTAATTTAAAAGAAAACATGGGTTTCCTTGAAGGTAAATGTTCTTGCGAATATTGTAAGTTGAACTTCAGTCACATTATTGATATTTTTCAAGCTATATTAACGACAAACAAATTCTTGCATTATACAAAATGAAAGTGTAAAGTGTTGTACTGTTCAATTCATCGAAAGCTTGCTGGAATTATGTCGATACTTGAAAAATACTGAATGGATGTTCCTAACCCTTCTTGAAAAAAACTGGGATGGAATCACAGCCACATTTAATAGGTATAAACCTGACAAAGCAGATTTAGCTCAGAATACAATTTACTTACATAGACAATTGAATTTAAATTAAAAATGTCAGTATCGCATCATTTGATACACATTTAATTCGTTGTTATTGAAAGGTAAAACTGGAACCTCTGGCATATAATTAATAAAAAAACAAACACTTTTCCAAACACCAGAACTTCAAAACTCTTCAGGAGATGAAGACGTTTTACCGAAGAGCCAACTTGATTGGTGAAATGCGTGTCGAGAAAAGTGTTAAAGTTCTGGTGATTGGGAAAAGTGCTTGTTTTGAATCCATTATTTGTTATGTTTCGAACGTGATATACAATTTTCAAATCAGCTTCATAATACGCTATACAACTGAAATTTTCATTTACTGACTTTTGCATTGTATTATTTACAACTTCAATTTTGTAACAATCAAAGATTACACAGATAGTTTAATTTCAATGAAAGGTGCCATTTCATTTCATTCCCAATTTGATATCAATAAATTCACCAAAGCTTTTTTAAACTTTCAAATTTGAGGCTTTTTACAAAGCAAGCCGCTATTGAATGTACCACTTCCTAGCCTTGGGAGTCGGTGCTACAAAACTACTACTAAAAAATTAACCTTAACAAAACTCTTGCAGAATTTGGTTGTCAGCTCTCGGACTATCATTTTCTTGTAATATATCCCGACAGACATTTATGTTGTACCTCACAGAGGATAATCTTTCAGATGCCTCTCGTTCATCTGGCAGCAGGACCACGCTGAAATAAATCGATTAGATCATCTACAGACCACTTTCGAAGTATTACCCCTTGTCAGAGCAGGAAAGATACGACCCAAACATCAATGTGCAGGACTGGAATAACTTAAAATGTCGTTTGACTGCTTGGTTCCTGTTTTTTTTTAAACATTTCCACTCTTTATATAGTAATGGAAGAAACCAAAACGGTTTTACTCACATAATTTTCTTTCAGTAAAATTTTCTTCTTATCACCGGTTGTTTTTTTAAATTAACAATACTGGTTTGTCATCTTTCAGGAATATTTCAACAAACATTGAGTGCTTGATTGTACCACTTGTACTACCAATTTGGTTCCATTATTCTTTCCAGGTACCGCATTAAAAAAATATGTAGCTACTCATTCTCATTACTATAGTGTTTTTTCATGAAAAAAAAAAACAATATCTACTTTCAGTTACAACAATAACATTCTTCTTTGAATATGAGCAATTCACTGAATTTCCTTTTGAAATAATAGTGTATTCATCCCTCCACTGGATTTTCGAAGTATGATGATAAGGTGAACATTAAAAAGCACATGCTGTTTATGCAGATGCAAATTTGAATCAGTTATGACAAAAGAAAGAACTTTTTCAAATATAGTTTCCGTAAATCCTATAAAAAAACACAACACAACTCATTTCGAGCCTTTGAAACTGTGTCTCGGTAGTATTTTTTCATTCCGGTTTAGTTATGATTCGAGTTATTAGTGTATTTTGTACAGAATGGTTCGAATATTACTGGAGGTCTTTCCTAACACCAAACCGTTATTTTAACACCTCGACACGTGTTTTGATCACCAAGTGATCATCTTCAAGAGGAAGATCAAACAGTTTGATCAATTGGTGATCGAAACATGCGTCGAGGTGTTAAAATAACGGTTTGGTGTTGTGTCGAGGTGTTAAAATAACGGTTTGGTGTTGTGTCGAGGTGTTATAATAACGGTTTGGTGTTGGGAAAAAACTCCAGTAATATTCATTACTACACCAAAAGCTTCAAACAGTGCATCACAAGTAGAATGGTTCGAGTTCAAATAAAGTTGAATATTTCCTTGTAAAAGTGGTGCTGTTGGTTTTACCCCAGATTTCCCCTACATCTGAATAGCATCATCAAGAAATGATTGAAATACTAGTTTTAGTCAACCTGTTCCTAATGAGGTTAACTTAGCGAAACATGTGTTGAGAGAAACTGCTCTAGTTCTTGTGTGTGAACAAGGTGTTTTCATTTGATTTATTTTATGCCAGAGATTACAATTCTACCTATTAAGTTAAAAAATGGTCCTTACCTCCATAAAATCACTTTTTTCAATATAAATTGTTCTGTCAAACACCACAGTATGGCTACCCAACTCTGGTTTATTGGGATAATTTGGTACATCAACACTCACAGGTTCAGCAAAAGGAAAGTTTTCAATTGATATCTTTAAAGGTTCTAAGACAACCATGCGCCTGAAAATATGATCGGAGATAGAAAATACACATATTCATTCAAAATGAAAATGCACACCTAGGAGCAGTATTATTCAGGTAATCCCTAACATATGCCTCTAACATCGAGGGGTCCACTGTACTTTGGGCTCCAGTTACACCAAGTTGGGCGCAGAAATTGTTTATTGCTTCTGGTGGAAATCCACGACGTCTCAGTGCTGTTAAAGTAAAAAGCCTTGGGTCATCCCAATCTGAAAACAAATAACTGAAATTCTATACAGAAATATTTTCCCAAACACCTCACCATTGACAATTTTTTCTTCAATCAATTTAGCTATTTTTCGTTTAGATACAACTGTATAATTTATATTAAGTCGCCCATATTCCCACTGGACGGGACAATAAATATTCAAAGCATTACAAAGCCAGTAGTAACTTGATCGCCTGAAAATAAGTCACGAACATATTAGTAGTATTTTACTTTATGCCACTAATGAATCAAATAAATTGATTGATTGATAATATGTTTATTCTTTAAGAATAAATTCTTGTTACAAACACAATGTCATAAATAAATATCAATATAAACATGAAGTATAAGATGTGAAGTATAAGTGTATAAAATATAAATGATTGAAATAAAATATAAACTATATATACATACATATGCAGAGGTTACTTGACAAGAACTAGGACAACGAATAAAAATATGTTTCACACACAGTTCAATCGCAGTTTTATCACATTCTAAATTACAGGGCATCGTTGAAATATTCTTGTAGGTCATAATAGACTTTATCACTTAATAGTTTTGTACATTTCTTTTTAAATATGATGAAAGGAGTCTCTTTGATTTCATTGGGAATTTTTTTGTATATCCTGATTCCATTATATATCGACGAGTTTTGAACCAAACATGATTTTGGAATTGGTAGACTCAGTTCATTTGACCGCCTTGTATGGTATGTGGCTGTAGCTGTAGATTCATAGTTCTCCCTATTTTTATGTATAGTTGACACGATTTCCAATATAAATATTGAAATAACAATAAGGATTCTATGTTCTCTATGAATCCCTCCATTTTGCTTTACATAAGTACCTGACGGCCTTTTTCTGCATGACAAAAACCGACTGCATAAGTTGTTTACTGCAAACACCCCAAAAGGGTATACCGTACCTTAGATGAGAGTCTATTAAGGCATAGTGCACTGCTTTCGCTGCAGCAAACCCCAGTTCCTTTGAGATGTTTCTCAGTGCGAAACATCCTGATGACAATTTTTTGTTGATATGCTGAAAAAATTTTTAATTTTCATCTAAATAAATTCACAAAAATATCAGGTATATTACACTTGAATGCTAATATGTTTATTTTGCTGGTATTCAATGATAACAGATTCGAGTCAAACCAATTCTTCACTTTTTTCTTGTCTTTGCACATTTTGTTATGCAATTTGTTTTTGTCCTTGTCATGCCACAATAATGTGGCATTGATATATAACAGAAACAGTATAGGATCTAACACAGAGCCTTGAGGTACTCCACAATTAATATCTCCAACGTCCGAGTTCTTACAAATTGTTTTCTATCAGTAAGGTATGAACTAATCCAAATATGACTGTTGTCCCTAAAACCATATCTTGTGAGTTTCCGAAGCAATATGCCGTGATTGACACAGTCGAAAGCTTTGGATAAGTCACAAAGTACTGCTGCAGTGGCTTCCCCACTGTTGATTTCATTATACACCAATTGCAATACTGTTGATAGGTATAGCTTCACTTGTACTCTTAAAATTCTGATAGCCAAAACTGTTTTAATGTTGTGTTTCTTCAAGAGTTTTCCAATTCTGTCTGTGACCCTAAGGATATATGATAGATACGCGCTTCTGCAACAATCTCAGCCTCCTCCCCGTTTTGACCATGGAACTCTTCAATTTCATGGCCTAGTTGATCTCGAGTACACTGGTGTGTCAATGAAATACGTATACTAATTCTTTCATTTCATATTTGAATTCTTCTGTCAACGTTTTCTCCTTATTTTTTGTCTGAAGATTATTTGTCTTATATAAACATGTAACGTTTTATGGGATAATAAACATAAACTAAACTTTATGGATTTTGTAGGCACTGCAACAAAAGTTTTTCAGAGAAAAACCATTTCCATGTAAATTATCTGAAATGCCAAGACTGGAAGAAGCAAAAATTGAAGATTCCTCCTGGGATTTTCGCGAATTTGAAGAGTTTTTTGGCCGAATCAATTGCTGAACTCCAAAACAATCCAGAAAGAAGTCAGTTACGGAGTTCAGATAATAATAACCCATTGATACCAAAGAGAAGTTGATCTTTTGTAGGAGTTGAAGAATAAAAAAATCTGAAAGTTACTCAATGTTTTTTATTTAAAAATAACCCATACAACGGTCGGCTCTAACAAGATATAAATCATTTCATATTTTAGGGCAGCAATACCTCAGTGACGACATATTTATCAATGCGTCACCTAGTAGAATATTAAAGATCACCATACCGGACAAATTTATGTGAGTTCTCATTCAGTTTGCTGAATAATTAAAAGGGCGCCAAAAATAATTGAGGTTGTTTTTAAAATAATATGTATACACCCAGTAAACAGCTCCTTTTTCAAAATATATATCTCATAATACTGATTTCAATTCACTGTATAAATTCAATAAAAAAAACTGATATCTTCAAAATTTAAGACTCGTGGGAATGGTTTGCCCGGTATGGATGAAAATTAAAAAATAATATTGACATTACGAAACATGATAAATCATAAACTAAGCCATCAATGAAGCTTTGGTACACGGTCTAGTGTTCATTATTGCACTTTCCGTAAACCATACAGGGATAGGCGCAACAATAAAGATAATACTTAGTGGGGATATTAGTAGATAGTCTTGACAAACAGGAGGGCTTTTGAGTTGATTGTTCCAAAACTAGGGTGAACTCCAAAAAATCATTTACTGCCTCCCAGAAACCTAATAATCACCGTAAAATCAACTCTGACTATTATATTCCTTTCATTTCATGGCAATTAGTTATACCTCCTGCCCGTCAGTTAAATAGTAGTTCATTTCGTGGTTATTGGCATTAAATGATTTTTGAGTGTCAAGAACAATACTTTTTTTTAAATAAAATATTTATAATATACAGGTGCGAACGAATTTATGTTAGCTATAAAGACAATTATAGATAATTCATCTTGATATTTACAATTCTTGTGTTGAAACACATTTTTGTATTAGGACAGTTTGAATAATAATTCAAAAGAGTGTGTTGCTGTTCTGGAAAAACCTTTTTTGGCTCTTTACTACATAGACCATTTTTACACGAGCATATAACATCCATTATTATAACACCAACTGGGGTTCCAACATTCCCCATTTGGAAAGAATTTATATTGGTCAAGCGTAAAACTACACCTCTGTATGAAACCTGCCTGTCAATGAGCTTTCAGTTAGTATGTCTTTAGTGCTCAAAAACTTACACTTCAATGTTCTGAAACGTGTTTGATTACTTATGGCAGTTTTCAAATAGGCAGTATTTGTATAAGTTCAACTGAATCGGAAAATATTCGATCAATCTCAATGTTTTCCTGCTTAATTTCATCCAACATTTGCTTTTTTATGTCGAGTCAAACAGGCATAGGGTATTTTCTGTTTATTATGCGTTATTTTAAAACATTTTTTTAATCTCACTAAATTATTACACCTTTAAGGTGCCGTGCCGTGTATACGTGGTCACAATATATAAAGAATAAAACAATGAAATTGAAACCTCATTCTGGAAAACTCTACACCACACCACAAGTAATAGTAAGCCTTTGATAAATTGATCACAAAATTCAAGTAAACTACATTGCTAAATTAGTTATTAAAGGAGTGTTTATATTTGGTTCCAAAACTTGGAAACCAATTTGCCAGAAAAGAAAAATTAATCTGGAACCTGTGCCCTTGTAGTGTTTCTCAGAGATATCTTTTTACACCAAATTTATATTTTATCATATTTCACGGACGTTGGAATATGGGTGTTCATACATTGCGAGTTCTTCTAAAATTATTGTTTCGCCATCATCTAAGATGGCATTCATCAATACTTGTTATTGCTTTTGCCACAAAGGGGAGTTATTAATCTACTGAAATAAGTTATTTCGATGACGACCCTACTAAACAGTGAACTAGTGCGGTATCCAAAAAAATATTACTAGAAAGGTGAAAGATTGAGATGAAGCTAATGGTCTCACTGTATTTCATGCCATTTTTCGATTCTATGACTTTGTTTATATCGACAGGTTTGGTCTCCTTGAAAAATCGACTGAAACTATTATAATTTTAATCCATCTTTGAACTGTAGTTGTTTTGGAAAACCTTTCTTCCAGTGTGCATCTGAAAGAAAGTTACTTATTTCCTCAAAGAGTTTTCAACTATCTCTCAGTAATTTTTCTCACATTTTAGCAACAAAGTAGAAATCCACAAAAGGTTTTTCAAAACATTATTATTTATAAAAAAATACTTTTTTGATGTGACAAAGGGTTAGAAGAAGCTACAGAGATATAGTATTAATTAAATTGCTTTACAGTAAAAAATGTACTCCAATGTTAATATAACTTTTATCTAACTTAGTCTACTTTAAAAAAAAGATACATCAACGAAAGAGCTGATTTTTAGAGCAACTCTAAGAAAAACTAATCGAAATAGGCCAAACTTATTTTTTCTTTGTTAAAGACAATCAAGCACCTATCACGTAAAGGACATATCAAGATGTACTGAATAGAAGACATTAATAAAAATATTTCAATAATTCTATTCAACAATAGAATATTAATGAAAGAATAATAATAAAATAGTAGATAGTATAAAAAGCTCACCGCAAAATTGCAATCGAGAAGGAAACAGTGATTCGGTGTGACAATGAATTCAAAATAAGCGCTCTCACATAATTACGCTAAATTGGCTATCCCTGCTCTCAAAAAACTTAACAAGATCGGACCAATATTTACAAAAAACATCCCTAAGCAACAAGAAGGCGCAGAATAGCCGTTCTCACGTCAAAACCCATCTGCTAATCACTGCGTTTTGAGTTCTTTGCCGATGCTGTAGGACACGATCTTGTTCCAGTCGATTTTCGTTCTGGTGACAGGTAGCAATCTCCTCAGAGCTTTAAAAGTGGTGTCAGACATCGTCTGGTAGTTCTCCGAAATCGCCGTCTGATAGAGGTTCTCCGCCGTTTCGATGACCTGTGTCGGTAACAATAATGATTACCCAATGTATTTAAAAATGAGTTAAATATAAATATAATTTATATTCTTTTATAAAAAGTGAAACTCGTTCATTATGCTGATGAATATTCTTCTCTACGATTCTTCAAAACAGTGTTTTTTGATGATTAGTGTTTCTATAGAAGCTGATAAGAAGCTAAGAGTGTATAAACGTTACTAAAGCATGGTAGTTCGACACCAACTGTTGTTTTAATTATTTTGACTTCCCTGTGCAAAATTCAGAGACAACTTTGACTTCAAATGTATGTTATGCAGTATATTAGTTTATTAACAGTTTGGTCCGGACCAAAAGTGGAAGTATCAAATTGTTATTTCTGCCAAACTTCTATGAAAAAATCTAGACACACACCATGAACTATTTGAGTCTATAATCTGCTCAAATACCTATCCAACACAGTGATGATTTGCCAAAGTGATCCCAATAGTTTGTGATTTGAATCTCAGTAAAAGATAGGCAGAACTGTTGTCCTCGGTCACATGACTGGAATTTACTAGAAAAAATACCCAAGTAATCGTATACAGAAAATGATATATGGCAAAAAGGCAATATAATGTTTTGTAGTGAAGTTTGTCCAGTGATGAAGGAGCTATTGGCTGAATAAGAATCATCCCACTGGCAATTGTTATTAGATTAAACTGAAAGAGAAAATATCTGTAGGGCTACAAATTAGAGACCTATTGGACGATAAAGAGTTTGAATTAAACTTAATCCGATGGAAAAATTTGCATGAGATATCTTTGGAATATTGTTCATAATTTCTTGGAAACCAAAAACTATAAAGAATGGGCAAACAACCTCTCAACACCTCACAAGTTATGAGATATATTATGTTGCTTAATAAACATTTTATAATTTACATATTTTCCCAAAATTTGGGAGAGCTATTCCAGCCCAGAAAAACAGATAATTTATGTAAAGAGATATTTTTCGAACATATTTTTTGTGCTTATTTGCAGTTAATTCAAGATAAGAGTTATTAGCACAAAAAAAGAGACTGAGGCATTGATGATGAGTATAATCTACTATGAATGAGATTTTTGGTTGTCTGATCATAAAGACGTACACCTTGAAAATAGCAAGACAGAGTAAGTATTTAGGACAGATATAAAGGTGATTTTTCAGAAAGTAAAGAGGCATACCCAGCTTTGAATGTAACCACCAAGTGTAATCGAAGACTAAAACTGCCTTTACTAGTTCCATTAAGAAAGCGATAATATAGAAAACTTTTTTTGTAACTGAAAGTACCAAAAATTTGAAATAAGTACTTCAAAACTATTGTTTGAATAAACAAAAAAAATTATTGAACGGTCTGACAAATTGGTGCAACTACCAGTGTCAAACAAATTTGCCTGACTACTTTTGATCAGTGTCATATTAGTGAAAATCCATAAATCATAACAACCTGGACTATTTCCTTCGCCGTTTGAGCCTCGTTCGTTACCACCACTGACTCTTTGATTTCCTTCGTGCTAACCAGCTGGACATTGCCTTCCTCGTAGTAGTGTACCTGCACCTTCAACACACCTCTAACTTCTGCCACGGATCCTCCATTCAGAGAGATCGACCACTGCGACCTCCACCTGCCGTTCCAAAAGTTCTTTGGCTGGAACTGGTGGTCTTCGATACACGCTGTCAAGACCACGTTGCCCCCTTGGTTCCTGCCCACCACACTGCACACCCCGTCCCGGTAATGATTCCTGGTGTACTGGATGAACTCAGCGTCGAGAGCGGAGCGCCAGGGCTCCGCTGCTGGATCCGGGGTGTACGTCTGGTAGTCGGAGGCTTCTTTTCGCAGGTGATCATACTTAAAGCTCTGCCTGCTTCGCGGGTCGAAAAATCTGTTGCTTCCCTGATCGTTGTATTCGGTGATGAGCACTAAGTTATCGGAGTTTTCTATTTTCACTGGGGTCAGTTGGTCTTTGTTGTACTGGGCGAATGCCCCGCTGGCGCCCTCCTTTAATAGGTCGTCATTATTGAGGAGTTTTCGTACGTCGTTAAAGACTTCATTAAATTCGCCAGGTGGCGAATGGAGAATGAAATCCGATACTATTTTAACTTTTTCTTGGTCTGTGATAACATCTTCACCGTCGGACGCCATGTTTAGGTTGGGTTATTTGCTTGTCACTTTTTGGTTGGTGATGTCACGAAAGTTTCATCACAGAATAGTAAAATTCTGTGGTTTCATATACAAATGCATACCGATTTGGCAATGACGCGGGACACAAGTGAAGTGAAGCAATGAACTTGTTACTTTATGATTCACAGTTGTAATTCACGACCAACGCCCATGTGAACTTGCCAGAATTCATTAGGAATATATAAACTTCATAATGCATTTTCAAAGGAATAAAATCTTGCTTGTAGTCTCATCTATTCATCCTTGATGCATCCTTTCAACTAAACGTCAAAAGTGCATTATAAATTCATTTTTACAATTTTCGATAGAATACAATCTAACTTATATCCTGTAACTCAAGAAATATCAAATGTTCAAATATCTCATACAAATATGTATTCTTCTATTAAAAAATATAAAATGAAAAAAATGAGAATTTAAACTCACGACTGCTAAGATGCTAATTTGACTACCAAAGGTATATACATATACTGACTAAAAATTTCTATTAGCTTTTGACGTGCAATGTATGTTAATAGGTAACTCTACATTGTATTCGTTCTTGTCTTTTCTTTATCAACTGTGATAATGTATGGCAAAACCTGCTCCTTTGGTTGCAAATATTCTAACAATAATTATCTTCAGTATCATTGAATCATCGGGTTACATGAAATGTAAGAACTCAAAAATAACTTTGAATTCACATGGATGGAATAAGATGTTTTCTGCAATAAACAAATATTTCATGAAGTTTTTTATTTACATCATAGAACACATTTCAAAACGTCAGTGTCAATGGTGTCTGCAATCTGCCAAACTCAGCAGTTTACAATGTATTTTATGATGTAGAAGTCGTAAATGCAAATTGAAAATAAATTGTTCTTGATGGATTTTCAACTCGAAAGTGAGCAAATGTGCGGCATTCAATGGCTATTTTCGAAAGACAGACACCCAATAAAGTTTTACTAGACGACACTGAGCCTATAAAATGTACGATTGAAAATTGGAAAAACGTCAATGGACACACAGTATGTTTATGCGGGTTTTCATCGATAATTGGATAATTATACATAATTTCCAGGAATTCATTGTGAGAGTTTACAGAGGACCATTTTCGGACCAGACTTGGAAAATCAGTAAAAGATACAATGACTTCTTCAAATTGCATAATGCTCTGCAAAATTCAGGAATTCCCATCGAGTTTCCTCCTAAGAAACTTATTGGTAATATGGACCCACATTTTATTAGTGAGAGACAGCAGGGTTTGCAGGTACATTTCTATTGATTACACTATTGGTGTGAATTCAAAAATATCTAGAATTATCCATTTATATAAATATATTTCTTAAACCTATCACAAATTCCATTTATTATTTTTGTTTCTCACTGTTAGGAAAATTTTTGAAGATAAGACATGAAGAAGTTCATTGAATCAATAATATGTTATAATCCTCGATTAAACTTGTGATAACTTCTGATCTTTAAATTTTGTTTATACCTAGCTGATTTGAATTATTATTCATGAGATTTAATAATAATAATATTTATTTCTTTGGTTGAAAAGTACAGTTGACAGAAATTAATGCACAATAAACAAAGAAAATATCAATTATAAAAGTAAATGTAAAAACATATAAATGTAAATAACTACATGTAACCATATTATAAAAGTCAGTCCAAATAATATGTAACCAAATTATAAGTCAGTCAAA
>WOGO01005976.1:0-12058 GCA_015342085.1 Leptinotarsa defecta
TTGTATACTCGTGTAGGTATGTTATATCGTATATAACCGATGTTTTTCAGAAAACGTGACATTCAAAATTTTTATTTTTATGGTAAGACTCTAGATATTTTTATTAATCTACTAGCTTATACACTGATTTCATGAACTTTACTATGTTTTTTTCTCAAAAATGTTCACCAAAGCTGTGTCAATAAGAGTTTCTCTTTGGACAATAAGGCATATTTATTATTATTATTATTACGTTTTTCCACTCCTTCGCTGTAGTACGTGTTCTTGATAAGGAGATGAAAACATCATGAACGTCTAATCATTTCTGAGAAAGAGCCGACGGGAATCGCAGATAATAAAACAGAGATTTACTAAATGATACCTACAAGACTTTTATGGTCACAACATAAACGAGTCTACTACATGCACCAAAGCACGAAACAAATTTGTTAAATTAACCATTTAGAAAGTAATCATAAGTTAGGTAGTTAAATGTTTTATAGTCAGGTCATTTTTCAACATTCCTCTGTAAAGTTTGGCGTGTTGATGTTCTGTACGTAACTATTTCGCAATTAAGGAATCCCCTCAATGAACAAAGAAGTAGATGTGTCAAACGAAAGCTTTTTCCTAAGCTTTAGACTTATTACTTATAAGTCTTTAGACTTATTACAAGTATGTGAATCATCAAACAACACACTTTGAATGAAAAAATATCAAAGTGGGTCTCACATAAAGGGTTATATTTTCAGAAGGGATTATTTCTCGAGAAAAAATCAAATAAGCTTTTGCATGTCTATACGTACTTTTATCGTAACATAATTAAATTTAACTCGTCTGTGACATAAAGAGTCCTAATGTTATGAATTAAATGGGCGCCTCGTCTTGCAATATTATCCAAAATAGTGCTGATTACGAAATAAGACAAGTGTCTACCTCCGAAACTCCGAAGTATGCCATGCAAGTGAAATCTTATATCCCAATTCTTTCTTACAGTATTTTTCTTACGTATTTATATGAAAGTAGTTGTTTGGAGGGGACTGAAACCAACCCTACGTGCATCTGTGTTTTCAGTTAGGAGACTCATTATCTTATATGAGCAATAAAGTTTGGGTTCTACTCAGAATTAGTATTCAATAGCAATGTGTGTCCAACAAGGCATTGCAAAAAATATATTTGTTGATGACGAACATGATTCAAGAACACATTTCATTCAATAATAATGCAGTTTCTACGAGTATAACTCATGAGTAGTCCAGGATGCAGGTGTTATACAACTGCTCGTTTCTGAGAAGTTTACCAAGTCATTTTTCTCAGTAATCATTGATTTTAATTTTTTAAAGTCTGAGAAGTTTTTCAAAAAAAGGTTTGATGCGATTTTTCAATTCCTGCTACATCAAAAATATTCTTGAACGAATCAAATCAAATCACTTTATTAATCCTGTAGAACTTAGAAAGTTATAGGATAGGTCAAATAGCATTTTGTACATAGGTACATAAAATAATTAAATTATCTTAAACAAAATTAAACCAAACATACAAAATAGGAAAGAGTCATAGGCACACAATGGTGGACAAAACATATCAATTTCATTCAACTCCAGCTTTATTAAATTAATGAGATAGAGAAATAAAATTGCAGAAGATTGATAAATTCATCTATATGCTATAAAAATTATGATCTAATAAAATTTTTTCTAGGGTGGATTTAGAAACCTGAATTCTATCAGCAGTTTCCAATGATTCGGACAGTTTCTTTTAAAGTTTTAGCCCCAAGTAAGATGGTGTGTTAGCGATTATATTATATTTGACGGGATTTATGTGAAAATCATTGCACTTTCTTGTATTTACATTATGGTAAAATGACATGAGATCATATTTAAACCTATTGATGTGTATGAGTAATACATACATTTCAAAAATGAAAATATCCGGAAACGTTAGAATTTTCAACAGTTTGTATAAATCTCTGCAAGAAGTTCTCTGATTAACGCCTGTTAAAATTCGTATAAACTTTTTTTTGGCAATAAATACATCAGGAGACAATGAAGAGCTTTCCCAAAGGCATACACCATATCTGGTTCTAGATTCTATATGTGCATGTATTAATTTACTATCTTTTGCTATTTACCAAACCATTTTGTCAATTTATTAACTGTTCAGTGGTTAATATCGTCTCAAGATTTCGTATCAGATACGAAACAGAACTTAGTTTCAATTTCATTCATTCTCATTGATTTTAATTTCAAAATTTTTACAGATTTTTTGCCTGTGATGAAACCGTACTAATGAATTTTTGCGAGAGTTGAACTGAAGTTAGTTGGCGGCACACCATGAAACCAAAATGATTTGACACCATACTACAATTTTCTTTCAAAATTGTGTTGTCTTAGTCGGAAATTAGAAGTGATATGTCATCTGAACATATATATATATGAATATATAATATGAATAATAGCGGTCCCACCACTGATCCTTGAGGTACTTCAATGGTCAAAACTTCACAAAACAAATTGATTCCTGTTTCTGGTGAAATAATATATCCAGTCAAACGCATTTTCTCTTATTCCATATGAATATAATTTATTCAATAATATCATTTTTATTTATTTATTATTATAAGAGGATAAGGTCCAAAATTGGGCTCTGTTCTGAATTCTGGTTAGCGTGATATTCAGTACAAGTAGGTGCTGGAACCTAGCGGAGAGAATATAAACAATGTTCAAGGTTGTTCCCATTGTTCAGTTAGAGGGATAATTCTGTTCCGTGACACGTATATGCGTAGTGAAATATCCTTTAAATTTGACCATCTGAAAACCTTTGCAGATACTTTTTCTTCATTTTATTACATAGTCTAGGTATATGACAAGAGCATTCTTACAAATGAGTTTGATTATAAATATATTAAGGTTTAAACAAATATAGTTCTTACCTCTACTCTTACTTGTTAGTGTATAACTAACCTCAAACCGACGCCATAGTAAAGCTCCAAATTCAGGTGTGCCCAAATTTAAACTACAATTCAAAATATGAGATTTTGGCGTATAATTTGTTTTGATGAAAATCTTAAAATAGATGTATTTTGTAATTTTTCAATATATTGAACCCGAATAAAATCTTTTAAACGTGCAATTTATTCCTAGTTGAAGTTAATTATATTTATTTTAATAAAGTTATGGTTAAGAAAGTAAATGGTAGCCTGAATTTGGACAAACTCCCCACCAGGTTTTATTAATTCCTCTTGACAGATTGATCTGATATTTGATACACACATATAGTTTTGATGATAATACAATTGATAAATTCTATCTCATTGTAAATCCAAGCAGGCCGGACGTAGCTACAAAATGGCGGATTACATTTTTTTTCGTAGTAGAATAGTAGTACACTTTGAAAAAGATACGAATTCAAGATGCCCGCAGCTACAAAATGGCGAATTACTACGCTCAACGATTTTATTATTTTTTATCTAATCAGTACCGTAGATGACTGAGAAAAATAGTGGATGACTGATACCTAGGACCTTTCGAATTATTTTTTATTTTTTAGTACATTGTCTACATAATCATTATATTCTCTCAATGCGAAACCATTTCACATAATATTTTTTTTTACTCATTTCATTCGGACATAAATTAATTTTATAAAACGTTAACAATGTGACTGTAATGTTAGTTTTTCAGCTGAGACACTTGCGTGATTCAGCTACACTTTTATTATTCGTGTTGATTATGTTCTCATTTTCGGATATCTTGATATTTTGTTTCAATCACTATGACTGGGTTATAATGACGAACAAGAAGAGAACAAATATGAAATACTCGTACCGATTTACATAAATGTGAAAGCAGTTTCTCGGTGAGAGCTACTTTCTCAATATTTGTTTCTACAAGCTGATTATATAGGTAAGTCGACAACGGAGAGTTAATCAAAAATTTACTGCTGTAGCGCACCTTCTTGTCATTTGATGAATTACACTCCGATTTTCTCTCTGAAACAAATTTCTTCACTTTTCTGAATTTCTCATAATTTTCAGCCTCTTCGGACTCTTCATTAAAAGAAATTTCATTGTCTGCTCGTTGGTCGAATGGAATATGTAAGTGGTAAAAGCATAAATAACTTGGGAATGATAGTTTTTGGTTTTCTACTTCCCCATCTTTGAACAAAAAATGTTATAATCTTCCAAAGAAAAGAAGAATGCAATAAATTTCAATATAAACTGTTTATAAAGAAGTGCAAATCATGCAAAGAAGTAACTTTGAACACAGTAAAAAGAAAAATGTAAAATTAAATAAGAAACGTTGACAATTAGTTGTCAACGTTATATTATGTACTTTTACATTCAATTCGGTATAATACATACTGGATGTAAATTTTATTACATGATAATTTATGTGTCGTAAAGTGATGTGAGTTTTAATGTAATTATCATATTGAAATTTCAATGATGTGAAAATTACTGCATAAAATTACACAAAAAATGTAAATTTACTAATAAAATTTCATTGAATAATATTCACTTGAAAAGTTATCAATGAAAAACATTTTTCATTTTGTAACTTTGAAGACCCGTAACTTGGTAACTCAGGGTTTTAGGAATCAAATTCATATCTGTTTAAAAAAATCTGTTTAAGATCTGTTTTTCCGTTAATCAGCTGTCGCCCCCATACGAACGACAACTCTCAGAAGTTGAGAAACTTGTGCGAACTAAGGACTAACGATATCTTACCTTTTAACGTGTGATTCCTATCAACACTCAGTATATGAGATTTCACACAATACATGCCCACTCCAATTGTCAATGAGTATAAGAAACATAGAGCAACTTCATAGATTTCAGATTGTTGAAATTTTTACAATACCTATCTATAAATCCTGAGAGAACTTAAGACAACTTAACCTGAGAACCTCAAATAACTCAATTCAGTGAAATGTGGTCTACAAAGATCAGTTTACTATCGAATACTAAACCAAAGCACCGGTTGCTCTAAATAACTCCTTAGTCTGTGTCTCATTACTTCACAATTCTTCATATTCAAATTTGATTCACTAGTGGCAGTAAGTTTTACTGTGACTGAAGCATTTAACAATATAATAGAAAGTGAATATTTCATTTCACTGAAAATGCTTTTACAATTTTCCTAAGGGTGAGTTCAGTGGCAAATTGTAAGCATTGATGTATAAATATAAACATTGATGTATAAATATACAAATAAACTACTACTACTATATGATATTTATACTAGTGCATGAATGGTCTAATTGCGTTCAACTAATAACTCTACCTCAACTTTCTCATTAACCAGAATTTATTTTTTCTCTAGCTGAACTCCAATGTCTTAACTTAACTTAACTTAACTTGATATGGGAAAAAAATTCTGAGTAAAATTTGAATATATGCGTGATTTTTTCAGTTATACAAATGAAACTTGATGAAATATTGAACTGATTTAATTGACAACTGTAAGAAGTTTCTTTGGATGTCTAGACAGTTTATATTGTTATTACCAACACTTTATCAAGAAAGTGAATTAGTCCTGGGACTGCTCAAACATTTTTCAGGAATTTTCAACCTGAAAAAACTTGACTTCACTGACTTTCTCCAACCCAATATTTGAAAATTTAATAGTGGAAATGCTGGATTATGAGTCAGATTGTCTTGTATATGTGTGACAATAATTGAAATCAAATTGGTTATTTTTTCAAATTACTCACCTTTTCAAAAATTTTGCAACTTCTTGGACTTTGGAAGCAATATTCGGTTTATTGGCCGCATTTTTAATATACTGAGCGTTTGTCTGCAAGCCATTCAGGGCTTTGATAGCACTCTACAAAAATAATGCAATTACTGAGCATTTTAAAACGTTCAAGTGTGTACCTGATAATTTTCAGTATGTTCGACTTGCATACTTTCTATTGACTTTATTGTGTATGACAAAGCTCTTCTAATTACTGCAAAACGTGGTAACCTCATATCTATTATAACCTCGGATTTCTGAATTCTTAGAATTGTTATCTTATCCTATAATTAGGAAGCTGGATAGACTATTAAGACTTATACTTGTAATTGTTTATCTCTACATTTCCAAGGTCTTTCAAATTATTCATTTTCTTTAAACCGTTAAAAAAATATTGAAACCTTTTTATTGAGCAATTATTATTTGTACAACTATGACTTCTTGTTTTCTGACTGACTTCCTGCGAACAGAACATATCTTTCTGCTTTCTGCGATTCCGCGGCTCTTTGCGACTGTCATCTGCAATTTGCCAATATAAAACAATATATTAAATATAAGTTACATTACCACAAAATAAAGCAATAAAAAATTTACCTAAACCAGCAAAAAATCAAATTCGATAAAAAATCAATGAAGAAATTCCATAACCTCAGCAAAATATTTTCCCCAGGAAAACGTTATTTTGATAGAATCATATCAATCTGCCTGTAGAACAGCACATAAGAAACTCGCGTTCCCTGTCAAAAAGTACATGGTGTAATCTTTGTCACAACCTATGTAATATTCTGTGGCCTGGGAAAGCAGCCCCCCCATGCCCCCTCCCGGGTTGAGTGCCCTGAAGTAGAAGCTTCCCCCCTCCAGCTAGTTAGCGAGGAGAACCTACTACCCTACTCCATCCACCCCCGCTCTCCGAACGGTCCTCGTCCTCAACTTACTGATGGCACAGTAAGTAAGCTGTGCTGATGGGTACTTCAGAAAGATTGACATCTGCCCTCCTTTGGTCGAAAGTCAGCCTTTAGGTGCTATTCTTTCGGATTGGTAAAAATGTTTTGTCATGACTATTCCTAACTGAATTTTTGCATGGGGGCCCCCAAAAACTAACCGGCGGCTATTGTTATTAGCGTCGAGCGTTCCTCAGTGAATCTAAGGATAATTGAATCGCGGTCGAGTTGTTCTGCGGTGAACCTGCTGAAAGAGAATTTATCTGATTACTATGCTTACCTGAGTCGCCTAACGGCGAGTCGTGGGGGTAGACGTTGGTTTTGTTTTGTTGGCCTCGGGTGTTTATCCCTTTCTCTGAATCTGGGGTCATCCATATTCAACGCATCGTGTAGATCGCGTAGCGCTGGGTTGTCGTGCGATCTGATTCTCTCGAACACGCTTTCTGCGTGTTCTCTCATATACACGTCCACATATTGCGTGTCCAGGTCTAAGTCTCTGAATATAAATCTGTTGGGGATGTAGTACGGTGCGTTTACGGAGGCCCTTACGCTCGCGTTCATAAACGACTGTGCGCACTGGCCCCAGGCAGTGCAGGCATACAGTATTATGGGCATGAGAACGGTCTTAATCATCATTCAAATCCATGTTGCTTCTCATTCTCGAAGCGACGCGACGGGATACCTAGAATTTTCGCGACGGGCCAGTCGAGTTGAGCGCGATCTTGGCCACGTCACAAATAATTTAAGACGACCAGCGGCGGCCGATGTTATTTTTTTAGGGGATGATTTACAACAGTATAATAGTATGGGGTGATATCTTCAAGACATCGCTAGTTGACTCAAAAGTAATTCAAAATGCATTAATAAAAATTACGATGAAAAGATCGGATGTATTGTACTCAGTCATTGCATAATGAAACTGGATTACTCGGAGTTAGAAAAACTTACATGTTTCAGAGTGTATTATGGACAGCTAAGTTTTCAATTAAATTTTTTCATCATGCTTTCAATACTCGTAACAGTTCAGTTAAGACCATGAATGTTCCACGATGCAGACTCATGCATAATCAAAAATGTGTAACGTATCTTCCACCTAAACTTTACAGCACTCAACCTGAATCATTGAAAGACATGAGAAACAAACTCAAATTCAAGAGAAAGAATGAAAAATTTTGTTGGCATTAATTATGATATGCTTCTACTGATACATGAATAAGAAATCACCATTATTAGAGGTACCTACCAGAGCGCATCACAAACAGATATCTCTCTCTCTCTGTCTCTCTGAATATCATGAATCTATATATTTTTTCTTTTATTAAAGACGAATATGTATTTGTCTTATAACTGAATCGAATAAATTCACTTACTTACTCACTTACTTAAATGCTCCGAACATTTATAGAACTCGGTTACAGAAGAGGCGGTGTTTCTTCACCAGAGGCTGGGTGTTCATGATCAATCCAGCGCTCAAAATCACAATGTGATGTTGCTGAAGGTCGTTCAAAGTCAAAATAAAATGTCTAGAAGCCACCTCGTCCACGCAGTTGAATGTCTTTCAAGGTCAAATCATTAAAACTTCAAGATAGTTGCATGGCATGGAGTGTCACCTTGGCTACGTTTTGTGGCAAAGGTTCAGCACTTTGAGATAGCCGCATAACGGGTTCGAGTTCATTCGAAGTCAAAGTTACCTTGTCGAAAATATGACTCGTGATCCAAGGTCATTCAAGGTAAAACCCAAAACACTAACTCAGATTCATTCTGTCTGCGTCGTGTGACGTAGGTCGAAGTCGTTCAAAGTTAAACTCAAAACACTCCCTCAAAGTCGCCTTGGCTACGTCAAGGTCATTTCTAAGTTGAAAGTGGTGGGGGGAGGTTCCGAAATCAGCTTGAATCAACTACTTGGAAATCAGGGTTGCAACATTTCATTAACATTATCCACTCTGCCCCCAAATAAATTTCCCATGATACAGAATTTGGAACATTCATCGTCTGAAACAACAGAGTATTAACAAACAAAAATAAAAAAGTAAAGCCGAATCGCTATAATTTTATTTTGAATTTTCAGAACATTTTCAAGATATCAATCGATTCAAGAATCCTTCGAACCCATTTTTCATCTTCTTCACTACGAACTTATTGGGAAATCAACTCACTGAAGAAACGATGAAGAATCCTAAAGTGCAAAACTTGTTGATGTCAAACGAAAAGTTCGATGTTGTAATATTAGAATATTTTTTCACTGATGGACTAACTACACTGGCCAAATATTTTGATGCCCATCTTATCCTGATGAGTCCCGTTGCAGCTAACATGTGGAATAATCACGTAGTAGGAAATCCATCGCTACCATCTCTTTATCCCGACATAACACTCGGATATCCGATCAAAATGTCTTTTTATCAACGCTTTAAAAACACCTTCCATTTGATTAACAATTACATTAATTTAAACTTTATATTCTATCCCAAACAGAATGAAATTGTTCAGAAATATTTACCAAAATCTATTGATATGAGACAAAGCATCAGTAATATTTCCTTGATGTTTTTAAATTCTCATGTTAGTTTATCAAAGCCGCAAGCACATGTTCCTAACATGATAGAAATTGGTGGTTTTCATATTATGCCACCAAATAAACTACCCGCTGATCTTCAGATTCTTCTGGACAACGCCAAGAATGGTGTGATTTATTTCAGTATGGGATCCAATTTGAAGAGCAAATATTTACCAATTGAAATGAGAAATGAAATCCTTAAAGCTTTCAGAAAAAGAAAGGAAATCATTTTATGGAAATGGGAGGATGATTTTCTGCCCAATCAACCTTCGAATGTTTTTTTGAAGAAATGGCTTCCTCAGCAAGATATATTGGGTAAGTGATATCAACAACATGAATAGTAAAAAATATTGATATATTACTTGCTATTTCAAGTAAACAGAAACATCTAACCTTGTTTTTCTTCAATTTCTATTGAAGGAGTTTTTGATCAGTACTTATTTTTTTGGAAACATATTATATTTAGGAGGGAGTATTCGATTAAAATCATTTTTCACGAAGAAAATCACAGTTTTTCATGAATCTTTCTAGAAATTCTCACCTTCTACAATCTGTTAAGTTACTGCCTACATTCAATGTATTTATGTAATCGCTTATAAAAAAAGGAGCTACGAAGTATGTTTTAGAGGCCAAAATTTGCCTCCTTTCTGAAAAATAAAAAAATTTACTATAGTTTAAGTGTAACTTGAATAGTCGAAAGTTATTTTTCGAGTCATCGTATGATTATTTTATACAAGCTTAATTTTCAGCTCACCCTAATGTGAAAGCTTTCATTACTCATGGAGGTTATCTTAGCAGCACTGAAGCAGTTTACCATGGAGTACCAATAATAGCAATTCCCATATTTGGTGATCAGAAAGCCAATGCCAATTTAGCAGAGCAGCTGGGGTATGGACGTATTTTACCACCATCAGAAATATCTGAAGAGAAATTGACTGCACTCCTAGATGAAATCATTCATAATGCAAAGTAAGGATATTCAAACAATAACAAAGAAGTTTGTCAATTGTAACCGTAGTATATCGTTATTCCCAAAATATTTTCATCATTTCAAAATAACTATTACTCCCCGTAGCCAGCTTTACTGAGAGTAACCTGGAAATCCTAGGGAGTGTAGAATCGGTTCGTACTAAGACCAATTTACTTATTTATCACATGGTAATTTTAGACACTATAACAGTACAAAATACAAGGTTTACTACTTCTCAAGGTTTGGTCTATCACCTTCTTCTTGGACTGAACTCATTTCGTAGAATAACCTGATCCATTTTATAAGACTACCACAGTTCTCCAGTTCTCTTCTCGGTTGGTCTCTTTATGAGATTTTCCCATGTATGCTACCAGGTATATTTTCACAGTATTCTTCATGATTCTTATTAGCCCTCTGGTCACTTACCAAAGGTTTTAGTACCCCCACAGCCGACTCAGGGTCTATATGTGAAATTGATGATGCATGTCTGGTGTACTCATCAGTTTTTTCGTTGTCTGTAATTGCTGAGTGTTCTGGCTTCCAGGTCAGTATATTTCTGTTTTCTAGTTTCTTCAGTTCTTCATGACATTTCCAGACCTTTTTCGATGTTACTCTTAGGTGACCAAGTGCATCCTGACTGCCTACGAAATGATTTGTTCGCTCATTTCCTTGGAACTCTAGCCCAAGTTCGGTTTTTGACCATGTGTATGCTAGTATTTCAGTCGAGCATGCTTTCGGAATGACTGTTCTTTCGACGCTCCACGAAGTTTCTGTCGATAATTTACTATCTGGGTTGAAAAGTCTCGGGCCTAACACATAGATGCGCTAGTCTTATTGCATTCACTATTTTTTCAGTTAGTACTTACCTTCAAAAAAAGCTGTTGGAATTTCATGATATTCTACACATAAGTTTGCGAGTTATTGTGCTACGGTTGACACTACTTTTGTTATTTTCAAAACAATGGATCAAAACCAATTTCTAGTTTTGATTTTATACTGCTTCTTGATGGGAGAAATACCGTTCAAACGAAGCAATGGCTTGAAAAGTATTATAAGGACTCCGCTCCATCAGAAATAACAATTACTTAAACGTTGGTTTGCTGACTTCAAACGTGGTCGTACGATCACCGATGGTCAGAACGCAAATGAGGCAGTAACACCAGATAGCATTGAAAAAATCCACAAAATCGTTTTGAGTGATCAAAAAGTGGAGTTGCGTGAGTTAGCTGACGTGTTGGCTTTATATTGTATGAACATTTGCCTATGAGAAAGCTCTGTTCAAAGCGGGTGCCGCACGAGCTCACTGTTGACCAAAAACAAGAACTTCTTGATGATTCTGAGTAGTATTTGGCCATGTTTAAACATAATAAATCAGAATTTTTGCACTGATCTGTGACAATGGATGAAACACGGATCCATTACTTCACTCCGGAATCAAAACGATCGTCATCTGAGTGGAGAGCAACTGGTGAACCGCGTCCAAAGCGCCCGAAAGCACAACAATCAGCTGGAAATATTATGGCCCCGGTATTTTGGGATGTGCGTGCTGTAATATTCATAGACTATGTTTTGAAGTGAAATACCACCAACAGTGAATATTATATAGCTGTTTGGAGCGTTTGAAGGCCGAAATTGCGGAAAGACGACCCCATTTGAAGAAAAAGAAAGTGCTGCTTCATCAAGACAATGTACAGTATCACGAATCAATGAAAACGATGGCAAAATTGCATGAAATAGACTTTAGTGTTCGACCGAAAGTTCGGTTTCGGTCGAGTTTCAGCAAAAAAACGGGTTTCGGTTTTATTTCGGTTTCGGCGACAAACCTGCCGAGACTACGATCGAAACCGAAACTGCATTCGGGAGTTCCCGCACTGTG
>WOGO01005977.1:0-12058 GCA_015342085.1 Leptinotarsa defecta
TCGACCACCAGAGCAAAACGATATTTGTCGTGGAGTTTTCAGCTCCTGGCGAGACGAATATCGTCAGAAAAAAGAAGGAAAAATCGATACATTATCGAGATTTTCTCTTAAAACTTCGCAGACTCTATCCAGATCATTCTGTCAAGATCCTTGTTTCGATTATTGGACTCCTTGGTGGAATGATCCCCTTTCTGCTCTTGAATCTTAAAATCATACTGGTTTACCGCACTAAGGCAGAAATCTTAGCCGCGCAGATGCATAAGGCTGTCATTCTTGGCTGCTTAGGGCACATGATTCTTGGACCCAATGATCATTTACCTTGCGGTGTGGGGAGTGGTCACTGGTTGATAATGCTGGCGCGCCCTCCCGAATATATCGGAGCTTCGGGGGATAGCGCCTGAATGATAATATTAGACAATGGAAGTCCTAACTAATGAAATTCAGTAGATTGTTGTGTTTCTGCTCAGGCTGTTCAGTTAGTTGTAGAGTGGTGGGTATACCATCAGGGCTTGCAAATTCGAGTTGATGGTTTTGATTAACCCCTTGGTTGCAACACTGCCTTGCCGTCAATCATGTATGTAGATGGAAACTCGCTTATCCTATTACAGTCTGGATCCACAAACTGGTCGGACCTTTCGGAGTGCTTGAAGGGGCATTTGAGTAGATTGTTGTTTTGCTAGTTTTTAGCGGTCTGGTCGAAAACGACTCAGTAGAAACTGTTGACGGTTTAGATGAAACAGCGGTGTTGTCGAATTTGAAAAGAGTTGCCCACGATTTTGCAACAGTCCACTGAAATTTATTTCTGAAAATATGCATTTTTGTATCATAGATTGAGATATGCAGTCTAAATTTTCAATTGAACGTCAGTGAAAGTATTAGTATCTGCTAAAAATAGTTTATTTGCAGAACTGGAATGTTTTGCCGCTGAGAAAAAATAGTTTGGGCGCTTTCTTTTTTCTCGATTAACGTCGAACTTTTCTAGCATACTGACTCGTTTAATTTCGTCATTAATTCAAATCCCAAGCGTTTAATTTATTTATGAACTCGAGAACCTCAACTTTGAATAAATAATGAATATAGCTTTTTCCGATTAACGCCCAAAAGACATTTCATTCAAAATCCCGAAGAAGTTCCAAAGGATTATCTGAAAGTTTTCCAGTTTGTCACAGTCTGAGTGAATCGGCCGAATCGAGGTGGGCATTACTTTAATTAAGTACCAGCTGATGCCAGATTATTCCTCGGAATATCCAGACTTCGACTCTCATTTCATCCAGTCTGACATCCAGACAGGAATGGAATTCGACTTCGCCTGTCTTCTTATTAGAACAATTATTTTCCTCTGTTACTGAGATGAGTTTCGTGATGAATTTCGGCTGCAGAATCGAAGGGTCGAAGTAAACATATTCTGAAAGATTACGGGGCATCGCTATGTGATTTTCATCAATGTTTTTCACTTTTGTGGGACTTGTAGAGAGAAATACGGCTATATGTATCCTCTTGATATTCTCTATGAATCGACTAAAATCTAAGAGAGAAGTAAGAGAATATTTTTGTGTAACAGAATGTTTGTAGAATGATTTCAGTTGTTTCAAGTAAAAAGAGTAACGACTCTGAAATTTTTGAATTTGGTAAATTTCGACCAAAATCTTCAGAGGGGTTGTAATAGTGAATTTGCCTTCAATAACTCAAACAATTTGAAAATTCAAGAAAAATATGATATCAGGAATGCTTGTAGAACACCTAAACCTTTGTGCGATGTACAGGGTGCAGTATAATTACGTTGAAATATTCAAGTGACTTATTCTTGAGACAATTTTAAGAAAAAAAGTCTATATACAATTTCAGTTTTATTCTATCTCAATGTCTTAGTCCACAATTTTTTTATATATCTCCACTTTTCATGGTATATCATTCATCACTGGCAAGGGGGTACTTTACGGTTTTTCCTACAACTACTCACTTTACAAACATTTCATTTCTTATTGTTTTTTTTGCATTATAAGTTCTTGTTAGGAAATTAACTTTTCATAACTCTATCATCGAGCAGTCGTACAAAATATCCATCTGCTTGGGTTTTTCATGTTACTTCTTTCATTTTGATCTTCACTTATATTTTCATATTTCATCATCGCATATCATTGAAATGCTCTCTTCTCTTGAACAGAAAATTTATTGCACTAAACATATGGATGTTCAGTTCTACAGGCACCATTTGGGATGTTTCGAGTAGGTACTCATTGTTAGCACTTATATGGGTTGAGACAAGGGCCCAAGTGGTTGATCCTTTTTGACTAAATTTATGACTCGACCATTGTCAGTGAGAAAGTTACTTCAGACATATTTCTTAGCCGATGCATTGATTCTGTTCTGAGATTTCGGCCAGGAACTAATCCCAATTCTGATTCTCCTCGCCACAAGATGACACTGTTATTTTCTGTTTGTTCATTGGTTGGTGTTGTTTATGAATTTTATTATTTGTAAACGCGTTGTGCGTGTGATTAATTATTCACCTATTGCCAGTCCCGACATAAGTTATTTATTCGAAATTTGGAACCGGTTTTTTGTTGACGTGGAAATCATAATTTTGTACTAATTTTCATGTAACACCTAGAGAGTGCTGCGTACTCTCTTATTATTTATTTAAAATTACCCCAACTTTTTTGACAGTAATTTTTTTAGTACTTTTCATGAAAATACTTCTCAACGCTGGATATGATCGATTTCGAGATATTTAAAATTTTCTATATCGATGCATATTACTTAGCTTCTAGTTACTGAAAACATTACAAAAACAGAGTATCGTGAATCTCATCAGAATAAAAAACTCTTACTTATAAAATGTTTATCAAAAAATTATTCGTTTTCGAGATACAAATAACAGAAATTGCAAAAAACTCATGACAAAAACCGACCATGTTTTGAAAAATTTGCGATAATTTGTGTAATTTTTCGATAAATATTGTATAAAAAAAGTTGTTTATTTTGACAAGATCAGTAACTTCACTTAGCACCTATACGAGCTAAGTAATATGCATCGGTATAGAAAATTGGAAATATCTTGAAAACTATCACCCCCAGCGTTGTTGAGAAGGTGTACTTTTTTTAATTAGAAAAGGTGTGGAAATTAGGCTTTTTTCATGAAAAGTACCAAAAATGTACTGTCACAAAAGTTAGGCAATTTGAAATAAATAATGACAACGTACGCGGCGCCCTCTAGATGTTACATCAAAATTGGTAAAACATTATGATTTTCCACGTTGAAAAACCCCCGGTTACCAATTTCAGGTGAATAACTGATTTTTTGTTGAAGTTATTTTCAAAAAACGAACAAAAAAGTCCAATTTCAATACCCTGTATCTTCGAAACGAAGCATTTCCGGACTACAGTTCATATAGACTTTTTTAAAATCATCTCACGAATACGACACATAAATATTTTAATGTACGTATGTATTTGAAAATGCATTTGATAACTTTTCTATCTTCCTAGAAAATTGGGAATGGGGGGATTTTTCGAATATACGTTGAAAATCAATAATTTAAAAAAAAATTATGTCGAAATGTAAAAATTTATTTCAATTCAATAAACATTGAATTTGAAATCAAATATTCTAGGAACTTTATGGAAATCCGTTAAAAATTTGAAAAACTTCATGAAAAGTTCGTGACAGATATGTAGAAATGTCATTCGATTTGTTTTAGGTAATTTTTTTGAGAAATCAAGTGTACAAATTCAGGGAATGTTGATATTTCATGAAAAAAAAATTAATTTATCAGTAGTCTTGGATGAGAAAATATCAGTAGATAGTATCTATACTTTCCGTGCTTCTGACAATTTTTTTATTGAGGTTGTGTCATAAAGTACCTAATAAAACAATGAAATATCTTGAAATTTTCTCAATACCCCATATCTCTATATATACTTCAAAATACAACGTTGTTGTACAGGGTGAGGGCTACGACACAGTCCCTGTAAACCAGTTAAGGCGGTATCGTAGGGGGTGCGCCACCCTGTATATAAAAAATGAATTTCGTTACATTATTCTGATCGAGATATGGAAAAACATTCGCCTATGACAAAAATGACTATCCAACTTTAATTGTTGTTACTGGTTCATTTCTAATATTCCAAGAACAGTTCTGTTAAAGCTGACACAGACGGTATTATAAAAAGAATAACTGAACATACAGCGTAACAATAATATTCAACTCGAATTAATTTCTTCTAGCAAAAAATAGTCGTTCTCACGATATATTGACTTAAAATTTTAATTTATTTATACTGGACATACTTTTGAGTTATTGTTTAGTTGTCACACTCAACTTCGAATGTGTTTATATATATACATTTCCATAATTTGCGCAATTAATTTCATTCTTCAGTTGATACAAAATAGCTACATGTTACATGTTAGGTTGATTTGTTTGGATGGGTTCAAATACGTATATATTTCTTCATAAAATGTTGATACTTTCTCGTCTAGTGACTTGAATATATTCACAGTTCTTCCACAGATTCGCAATTTGATAATTTCCAATTTGCTATATCTTCACAGTTCAGTTACGTTTGCGAATAAGTAGTACGAGTTTTCCATTATTTTCCATTCAATTTCCTTTTCAGTGGCTATAAAGATAATTTCTTGTGAAACCACTGAAAATTGCTTTGCTGTGATGAAGTGATTACTATTCATTCAAGCTTTACAAATCTTTATGGAGGGGTGATTAGTACTTTTTATTTTTGTGGAGATTGTTGTGTTCATGTGCCAAAATCACTTTCTCTATAATCTCCTGCATTAAAAACTACTTCCGTAATATACTAACTAGTATTCAATGCTTCAACTCATTGTCAATATACAGAGTGAGGCACCGAAAACGAAACAGGTCGAATATCTGCGAAACACATGCTTTCTGAAAAAAAAAACACGTCGATTTATAATCCAAGGGCGACATCTTTCTATCATAACCTCAACTGTCATACCTTTCCCCCCCATCCCTCGGTCATTATCACCCAAACAACTTGAATAGGGAAAGTAGTAAGTGTGACACATCATTAAAAAGGTAATTCCACGGGGATTTCGGCCATGTCAATTTTCGATACCTAAACCTTCTATTTTGGCGCCCTCTTGCGGTAAAAAACTGTTCCGTATTCCAAATTATGATACTTCATTTGCAAGCTAATTTGACATAAATTCGGTGACATTGCATTGAGGAATATTTTTGAGGTAGGAAGAAAATGGCGACTCCACAATGGTGGACAAGATTTGCAATTATGGTACGATTTGATTCAAAACTGATGAGTGGTGGTTTTCAAATTATGCTTTGCAAAACCACATTATGATGGTTCGAAGATGGCGGACGGAATTTGTAATTATGATCCGAATCGAATCAAAATTAGTGTGTGGGGATTTTCAGGGTAGGAAATTATGATTGTTTTGTTGATGCAAACAGATGGCGGACGATATTTGTAATTGTGGTTCGATTCGATTCAAAATTGGCATAGGGGGGTTTCACAAGTTTCCAGTATGACTAAAAAGAATTGATTGAATCGATAAAAAAAGGTTTTATACAAATGCTTATCAATTTTGAATCAAGCCGGACCACAATTGCAAATCTTGTCCGCCATTGTGGAGCCGCCATTTTGTTTTTTCTTTTAGAAACATTCCATAATACATTGTTACCGAATTACTGTCAAGTTAGCTTGCAAATGAAAAACAAAATGTTTAAAATATGTTTTTTCCCTTAATTAGCTATTGCACCTCTACGAACGACAACCTTCAAAAGTCGAAAGTTCTGCGAGCTAAGGACCAACGAGGTCTTATCTTTCAACGTGTGATTCTTAACACGGACAGTTGAGGTTATGATAGAAAGATGTCGCTTTTGGATTACAAATCGACATGTTTCTGCATTCTTTTCGGAAAACATGCGTTTTGAAGCTATTCGACCCGTTTCGTTTTCCGTGCCTCGCCCTGTACGTATTTGCCCAACGTCGGCATATATTTGCCCAAAGGGTGCAAATATATGGAGAATGGAACATTATTGGCAAACCTTTTAAACAGTTATAAAAATTCATATCAACAACAGAATTATGATTTCTTATGGTAGTATATTAACCCATCTAACATTCAACATTTAGTTAGTAAATAGTCTGAGTGTTATTGAAATGGTGGCTGATTTTATGAGGAGTATAATTTTTTCAGTTATGTGTTTATCAGTGTTGATGAATTGTTGAGAAACTCACTTCAAATGAAAGATCAAATGATTCTGAAATGATGTTTTTGAATGAATGTATATTTTAGGAATTCCACAGTTCCTCGAGATGTTATACGAATGGATAGGACACAAATAAATCTTCTATCAGTGAGTGAAATAATACTATTCACTTGTTTATATACCAGACCACATTTGATTGAAGAAATTCACGAACTGAGGACAGAACATTCATTGTAGAAAAACACTAATTACATCTATATATTGATTTTCATTTTATACTTCCGTTATACTCACACACTAATGATTTTTCCTGGCAATGTTTATCATTAACAAGTGAACAAACCTGTGGATCCATAAAAAAATCAGAATTATATTTCAGTAACACTCCTAATATGTTTGGTAGGCTCAATTGGAAACATATATCAAACACAAAATTATTCACCGAAAATTATGAAATTTCAATATTCTAATTTATTGAAAGTGAGTTAGTTGAATTTGTTGATTGAACTGCTTGCAGGTATTCGGCCTCCAAATGTTAAAATAACCCTTCTTCTATACTTTCATTTGGCATTTCAGTGAAAAAATACCATTTCTATACGTCGTCACTTTTTGTGAAATAGAAGGTACATGGAAACATTTGAAAGATTGAAATATTTTTGATTTCATAGTGAAATATCGAACGAAACTTAAGCATCGACTTCCATTAGAATTGATAGTAATATACATCCACTGGAATATTTGAAGCCTGAACGTGAGAACACGAAGAATTCTCATGTTACATGAGAATTTTCGTAATTCGAAACTCAATTGAATGAATTTCCGTACTCACTTACTTACTTAAAGTCCGGTTTCTGAGTAATTGAAGTTCAATTACTACTAGTGTGTAATTAATACTTTAGCACTTTTTAACGTCATGTTTATCAGAGTCATCTTTATTGATTATAACATTTTATAATGATACATAATGTATTTTGATATTTGGGTGTGACATTTTTTGATATTTTACCAACCACCCAATTCTCAAACTATTCGAAATCAAAATATCATAACAGAAACTGGAAATATTTTGAATGACTTTCATGAGTGACTTCTTGTTGCTATTACTCTCATTTGAGATATTCTTCACAAAAACATTCTTATTTTTCAATATTTCCTGTACATGTCATGGAAAAAGTATAGTACTCTATTGATGAGAAATAGTCATTACTGGAAGATTCAGGGAAAAATTCATCCTCACAGATGACGATCACACTGAATTATATTTTTGTGTTCTTTATAATAAACGGCAGATGAAACTTATATCGACTGTGCTAAATTCACATGAAAGACAAAAAAATATGAATACTATCATATGAATGCGATATTTTATATGTGATTGAAACATTTGTGATTTTCGATTCACGTCTCAGGAATACATTAATAAGAAAAGCATGTCATTTCAAATTTGAAGGCCAAATTTTTGAAAATAGTTTGAATCGAAAATACACTCAAGTGCATTTTCAGTTTACTTTTGATAATTTGTTTTCAATAAATAAGAGGATATTCATCTCATAATGATTGACAATAAAGAGATCAATACACACTATATCGATTGTTATGTTTCTATCGTTTGGATTCGAAACACCTTTTGGAGAAGTACAGCTCTTAGATGATACTCAAAACCATTTAGTAAGCAAGCTTGATTCATTCCTTTATTCAGCTTGGTTCATTCCTTTATTCAACGGTTGAGAAAAAAAACAATAAACCAGTTTTTCAATCCTGGATGTTACCTCCTGTAGCTTCGACAATAGCTTCCATTCGCCGAGGCATTCCACGAACTAGTATTCGAATACATTCTTTGAGTTCATTTTTGTTGGTAGTTTTTCGCCACTTTCCACCTAGATAGTCCCAGATAGGATTTGTTTTCAGGGATTATGCTCGATCGTGGCATATGACGCTGCAACGCTTTATTCAATAATTCATAGATTTGAAACGAATCGTGATATCCAGAGGAACGAAAAAACAATGTATAGGAAATGAACCAAGCTTGCATACAGGATAATTTCTAGTGTCATTCAAAAGTGTTATACCTAGCAAAAGCTATGTATGTTAGTATATTCTAGACAGACGCATTCTTGATTCAGAAATTCAAACGATGTTCCTGTGCCTCATAAAATTTAGCAAACAGTAGTTCATCCCTACTGTAGTAGGGATGAACTACTGTTTGGTATCAAGTTTTGAAGGGTGAATAAACGTCAAAAGTCCATAAATCTTCTTGCCATCCAGATGTTGAATCTGTTTGGCAAAGCCTAAAACGATACCAATGACAGATTCTGGTCCGATGAACGTGCTTGCAGCACTCTCTTTTGCAAGAGAATCAGCAGCTTCTTTATCTTCCAGGGCAATATGAGCAGAAATCCAGACAATCTCTCAAGTCTTCCTATCGGGGAAAGTCGTTTTTGGCAATTTGCTACCAATTTAGACGTTGCCAAGAGCTTCCAACACCGTTTGACTGTCCGAAAATATTTTTATTGATTTGTGCATGAGGTTGGATTGTTTCTGGCTTTGCTGGCTGAGCAAAATATAGGTTTTCCATTGGACTACGGCGTGTCTGGGCTACTTTTTTTAAGAATGACACAAAAATTAGCAACCATCTTACTAAGGCGGGGCTATACACCAATTAAGGATAAGTTTGTTGAATCGAGATCAACTGGAAGGTTTTGAAAAACTAATGACGATGTACCCATGAATGCTTGGCAGTTTTTTTGGGGACAGTATTTAGGTAGTCGTTGCCTGAGATAGTGGTCTCAGAATGTTCAAGAAATCTTTGGGCTTGAATGGGTTCTCTTGATGGCGAAGGCACTAAATTTGAGTTTTATTCGAGATTTGGTTATTGTTATTCTCTTTTTGGTGTTTTTCTTTGTCTATTTTGTTGAATGATTTTCCTTTGTTTCTTCATTATTTAATATAGTATTTTTTGAGTCTCAAAGCCGGCTTGTATTTTAAAATCTAGCAGAGTAACGAGTTCGTACGATCTGTCGCAACTGCAACTGAAGACCTCCTTTTCGTGCTGGAGGCCGAATTCAAACTCCTTTCGGAATTGCCTTGATATTCAAAATTTGATGTGGAGATATCCGCATCTGGTGACAGCAGCTGCCAAACTAACCTGACAAACGAAGTACGGCAATATAGAGAGGGTACAAAGGGTTTTTGCTAAATCATATTTTTCTTCAATTTATGAAATGATATGATGCCCTATGGAAAGGAGAAAGGTCAATGCAGTCAAGCTGCTGGAAAATAATTCCTGAAATCCTGAAAATCAAAAGATGACCAGAAATCAAAAGATTCCTGAAAATCAAAAGATGAATAGATAGTACTTATCTTTTGATAAGCAGCAGCTTGACTGCATTAAGCTTTCTCGATTTCATATTATTTCTAGAAACATGAGGATTTGATTTCCGATGGCATTCCAGGATAGCTTCCCGATTTTCTGCTACTGCATTTATTGGTTCATTGGTCAAACCACCGACACTGACACAAAAACTTGGCAAGTTGACTTGTATGTCACACCAATAGGTGGTTCCACTTGCGTCTCTCTTGCGTTTACGCAGTTATTTTCATCAAGTCCAGTTACTACAAGTGGTGACGATAGGTGGGATTATCACAAGGTGTGAAAAATTAATAAAGAAAGTGTCGAATTATTTCACAGGTGAGCCCAGCTCCACAGTCGAAGATGTCACAGTGGTGACTACGGCTGTATTTTATATATATAAAAGTAAAACCATTCCTGATTCACTACAAAAGCTGAATTTCACCAAAAGGTGTCTTGAACGTAGATTATAGAGACATAACTTTATTTTCCTCGTATATTATGAATAAATCAGACCTTATCTAAAATTGTTTTCGATATAAATTAGCCTGGGATAGATCCTCCTATTAATTGAAGAGAACTAAGATCAAAAAAAAAAGTTAGTCGAGATCAAAATTTGTTAACATTTCGAAGTAGCGGTTTTCACGCACCTGAGTGAAATAAAATCTCATATATGTTATTTCCAACTAACATGTACCCGATTACTGACTTTCATTTCGAACAAAAGTGTTTGATGATGCATCTCAAATCAGCCTCCCTGATTCCTATTATCAGTTTTCTCACGTCGCGGTAGCACTAACACTTTGGTCATTATTGCATACATATCACAAATATGTGTCTGTTCCGTTTGTATTTACACAAAGGGGCTCGAGGACGATGGCCATCCTCCTAGGATTCCTTGCGTTTCAATGTAACGAATGCAGGGTGTGAAAGGGGTGCTCTTTCACGCTCGGAGACCATTTATTAGCTGAAACAACACAGGTCCATTAGTATTCTGCATAAGAGGTCTTGCGAGGTGTTTTACCTTTGTAGTACATCTCCTTGTGCATGGAAGGACAGTTGGCATTCTGAAACAAAGACGTCGTGTTAGTGAAATGGAGGAAGTGCAGAAAATTGAATATTGTTTTCGATTCGAGTTGGTCTAAAAGAGGTTATGACTCACGAATTGTGTTACAAGCAGTTAGAGATTTTGTAAAATATATTTTATTCAAATCATTTTTGAGTGCATTTCAATTTGTACATCCGGTGTACAGAGTGAGCCAAATTGGGTACTTTCAAAGGGAAACTCCTGTTTTTAAACTGCATAGATGAAAACTGATGGTTGTGTCTGTGGGTCAAATTTTATGACAAACTTAATGGTAAAAACCGTATATTGACAGCTGTTATCATTTCTGAGTTGGAGCATGTTTTTCAAAAATGTGTGCAAAATTTCTTGTTTCTATGAAAATATTTCCAAAGCACCCTTTCATGTAGAATCCAATGAGATATCAATAGTTATTAATGGAAGACCAATTTTTCTAATGAGACAGAGTATACGTTTCTACATATTTCAATAGAGCTCAAAGTCACCTTTCCAAAAATCAATAACTATTGGTATCTCATTTCAGAAAAAAAAATGTTTAATGTCTAAACAGGAATACATCCCATTAACAAGACATATTATTATTATTAACAAGCACGTTACAGTTTATATCTGCCTATATACACACAATACACATACATATATACATACACATATACATGAATACAATACTAATTCATCAACTAGGAACACCTGAAGTGAGTAAACAAAAAATAAAATAAACATTTATGAGAGTTAAGCAAATAGTTAGGTGTACCACTTATGTGCAGCAAGCTAGGAGAGTAATTGAAAAAAACCTTTAGTCAGATATAGAGCTAACAAGTAAAAACATAGTTCAGGTGTATAACAAAAAGAAACATGATTCAGCAGTAATACAGTAGTAGTAATAAGCTCACATGGTAGAATAACTTGCAATTTGGGCTCATGTATTTTTACTAGAAGTTTCTGAACGTGGTTCTTAACTTGACCAATAGGTTCATAATAAATGTCGAGATTTTCATAGAGTTGATTGTAAAGTTTGCTCATTGCAACAACTGGTGACTTGAGTAATATGTTTCTTCTAGAATTTGGTAGATAAAAAGTCAGTTCATTTCTAGAATTGATTCATGGAACATGAAAGTTGAAGTGGGAGAGTAGTTCGGAACAGTCAATTAGATTATTCACTAGTTAATAAATGAAAATTATAGAGTAGTAGGTTCTTCGGTTTTGAAGGGATAATATATTAAATTTATTCAGTAGTATTCTATTGTCGATGTCTTGTTCAGGGTAAACTCCTTCTAGCTTGTAAGTAATATATTTTATGAAGCCTCTTTGTTTTGTTAAATTCGATCTAGAAATGCACTTTATCAATTTTTTTTCAAAAAAAAAGTTGAATTTGACAAACACTGAACGTCAGTGGGTCGCAGTTGGCCGCATCTT
>WOGO01005978.1:0-12056 GCA_015342085.1 Leptinotarsa defecta
GCTTACTCTCTAGTCTATCACATATTTTAAAATTGAAATTGCACATTGTTAACAAATAACAATTCGAATGTGAACCATTGAGTATTTACCAGAGTTAGAGCTATCTATATATTCAAATTCAAGTTCTGATCTCGAGAACATCGCTGCAGAACAGCCCATCGCAGTGCGATACGGTGAGTTCATTCAATCTCGTAGTGTCGTTCATTGACAGATTCCAAAACTTCGAGAATATATTGCATTTCTCTAGCAGTTTCACTTGTGACTTAGATATTCAGTGAGAATATCATTAATTATTGTTCCATCATAAAAGCATCATGTTAACCAATGACTTCAACCATTGTTTCATTATCAACGTTTTAAAAAAATTATCGAATGATTTTGTAATAAATAGAAATAATGTTTTGAATCTATTAGAAGGAAGTAATACAAATCATGAAATTATGAAACAACAAAAATTAATTGGGGCTCCGGGGCGACTTCATTGATTCCAGTGGCGCATTTGCTTTCTCAGCTGCAGGAGAACCCGGAAAAACCAGCAGCACCATATCATCAGAAGATCTTGATCTGCCAATGTCCTCTCTTTCATAAAACAAAATGTAGGGTGTCTCGAGAGGCTTCAATAACTCCAGAACATCGCCAGAACCCCTCATGACACGACAATAGTCAAACTCAAACCAGTCCGTTTTGTCTTTGACTAATGCGTAATAATGACCTGAGTCAACGCTAGAACCACAGTGAACAATGACTGCATGAAGATTATAATAGTGGTCTGCTAGATTGAAGTGTTCATCTAATTATAATTGATGAATATAATTGATGAAGCAAATTGAATAGTCATGTATTTGAGTCTTTAATCACAATGAGCGTGAAATATGCATTCATATTTTTACTAGGAGCGATGGAGAAGTTCAACAATGGTTCTGCAGAATGCCCATTGAGATAGTGTACAGAATTCAGTGTAAAAACGCAGAAATTTAAGATGTTGGGTTTTGTAGAGTCGTCACTCACATTCATTTAAAACTTCAATCTCATTACTAATCAAAGTTAATACTTACGATCACTATTTCCTAATTCTCTACCTTCAGTGAACCAAGTCACATTGGTGTATTCGTATTTGGACGCCCCACACAGAATATGAATAGTTTCTCCAACAGCAAAAGTTGCAGTGCTTCTGTCTTTATCAAAAACAACGGTGTCTTCAAAATCTGTTATATCAAAACCGTTCTCGAATTCTGAAAATATAAATAGAATATAAGATTCATGAAAAAATTCAATTCTTTTTTGATAGACAAAGTCATTCCATAACCAAAGCAATAACGATACAAACAATCTTCGAGAAAACGACTAATTCAAAATGTGTTCCATTGATTATAATGATTATGAGTTTTTGGACATTTTGAAAACTAATAAAATATATCGAATTTTTTAGGAATGGAAGATTTTGGCTTTCTACTTCTCAAATCGCGATAAAAAAAATGTATCTTCTTCCATAGAAGATTCCCACATTTAGTCTTCAACTTTTTACTAAGAATATTAAAAAATTTCAAAAAAAGGGAAATCTAGTGAAAATCGACACGTTCAATAAATAGTGTAATGTTAAAATTTCCGTTCAAGTGATTTCGACGAATGATTTTTGGAATTTTGAGCTCGAAGAAGCGAGAAGTTGTAAGAATGACCTGTAGAGTCAACCATTTTTTCGGATGTTATTTGATTATTTCATTTCTCTTCAACTCATGAGTACAAATTACACATTAAAAAAAGTATTGCCACTGAAACGTTCAATCAAATGAAAAATTGATTGTGAATGGAAACTCACAATCAGGTCTTCTTGATATATCAATAACAATATTATTACGTTTTTGCAAGTATTCTTGTCAAAAATGCAAAAACACTGTATGGGAAAAAATCATAAAAATTGCTGACCCGTCAAAAATTGGCAATTTTTTTAACTTTATTGTGGGGGTCCCTATACTCTGGGGGCAGAAACCCCGCCTGTCCTTCCCTAAATTCGGACCTGCAAAATTAAAAAAAACTATTTGAACTCAACAACAATTGTGCTGTTTTTACACCATCATTCATTTTTTTCAAAGTTAGTTTCAGAATAATGAAAAGTGACATGAAAACTAATCATCATGAAATATTGCTCACAAAGAAGTGGATATGAACTGAATATATCGATTTTTCCGTAAATGAATGCGTAATTTATTACAAAAAATTGATTCAAAAAAATGTCATTTCTGATAGGTACTGGCTAACAGTTACTGATGGATGTTCATGATATTCCTTTTCTGGTTTGAAACACAAACCAACATCAAAGTCTAATTTCGATTAGATGAATTATCGAAAAAAACTCCCATATATTGCTCACACTTTATATCTACTGAAATAAATATCACGTGAAAATACATTTTCGGGTTCTGAATTTCTAGAAACACACTTTTCTGAAATGTCCATTTTAATCATGTATCATTTAACCAATATCCTCGATATTTTGTGGATGAAGAAATTTTGCGCAGCTCGGAATGAGAAAAATTCAACTCATTTCAATCATTTTACCCATTAACATTTCTATGTTATTATTGTCTTCATTTTCCTGTTACAATTTCAGAATTATATAACTATTTTCTTTGTTTTTAGGCTGTAACTTCATTTATGTTCAATAGATGATGTTTAAAAAACTATATACATTACCTGAAACTAGAAACTCAAGGGATTTAACATCCGAACCAATGGAGTTGGTGGCAGTACAACGCAGAAAACTGATTAGTTCGTTTGAGGTTACCGTATGTTGTGATATTGATGTCACTTCTCGCGAATTTAGTAACACTCCTTGCATCTGAAAAATTTGATTATTATCATCAACACTTTGTTAACAGGTACTCATAATTGATCAGAATCATTTCAATGTGACTCAATTTCTGAAATATGATGGAATATATCGATACTTGATGAAAATACATAACGTATTTGAGTAACACAATATTATGACATTTTCGCTGGACGATTGACAAAACCACAAAAATCGCCACGTGTTGCGAACGGGAAAACCAATTCAACATTTGTGAACCGTTTTTTTGACATAAAAGCATGAATATTACTCGAGCTCAATCCCAATATCAAACCGTTCTTTTTAACACCTCGACATGTATTTCAATAACTTCATCTTCAAGAGGAAGAATAAACTAAATTACATACAATATTGTCCTTATTCATACCCTAGATACCTCTGCTAGATACCTGCGTCTTAACTGTCCTAAATTAATTTCACATGTTGCTTCATCTACTTGTCTTGAATCAATTTTAGATATTGCCTCTTCTAAGAGTCGGGTTAATCTGAAAATAAAATATTATTTCAAGAAGCTATATAGTAGTATACTATTAGGTATTGGTCCCATATCGTTATTCATAGTATTATTATACTTACTCACTACTATATTTACTCTTCTTGTTAACTTATCCAACTAATCTTAACAAACTAAAGTCTATGGAATGGTTTTCTTGCAAAATATCACGGGCAACTGCTGGTTTCTCTGATCTTCCATATTTTAGAAGCTAAGTGTTCCTTATATCTTATTTCAATAGATCTTCTTTTTCTAGTCTGTCCATGATATTTTGCATCGCAGTCGTTACATTTAATTTCTTAAATTCCAAATTTTTCTGAATTCTCGACTTTGTCCTTTGGATTTTCTAGAAGGTAGTGTTCCTAGTTCCTTGAAAATCTTTCCAAAGTTTTTTGTTTACTGGTCGTATGGAACTGAGATATATCTGTCTTGGTTTTCGTCTTTTCTGAAAGTCGAGATTCCGTTCATTCCTAACGCGACAACATACTCAGTCCTCAATTGAAACGGAACTTACAAGTTTCCAACCCAACGGTGTCTAAACTTTATTGCCTTCCAAAAATCCACAAACCAGGAAAATCAATGCGCCCCATCGTGTTAGCTATTGGATCTCCTACCTACCAAAGAGCGAAGTGGCTCACTAGGAAATTTGAAAGCTTGCCTATTGCGGAACCAAATTTTAGTATCAAAAATTCCTTAGAGTTCATACAACATACAAAAAACATCTTTCTACAAGAAGGTGACATTTTAGTTTCCTCTGGTGTTAGTTCTTCATTTCCGAGAGTCCCAATTTCACAGACCTTACAATACCTACGGGAATTACTTAAAAAGAATTATTTCAATAATAACGAAATTGATGTATTCGTTTCTCTCACTAATTTGTGTATGGAACACAACCGTTTCCAGGAAGAAGGTTTCTTTTATGAACAACAGGAGAGAACGGCTACGGGTAACCTCTTGTTCTCCTACCTAGCAAACCTGTTCATGAGCAGATTCGAAATTTCCCTAGAATATGGCTAAGGTATGTGAATGTTGTTTTTGCGATATCCGGTAACAAAAAATGTAATATTGAGGGCTTTGTTTCCTTTTGAAATAATAGATTTTGATCAATAAAATGTACGTATGAGTTAGAAAATAAGGGATATTCCATTTCTTGACGTTTTGGTAATGGGAAGCCAATGGGGAAAGTTTGAGTACGATGTTGTTAGGAAGGAAACAAGTACTTACATGTATATTCCTAACAGGTCACATCACTGCGGACTGCACAAACGTGCTGGGCCGAATTTTCTAGTACATCCTCTTTTGACATTCCTCTTACACATGAGAGGTTCACGAAAAAAGGAAATTGCACTCAGTAACGGTTTCTCGAGGGGTATTGTAGATATTATAAGAAAAAGTTCAGGTTGAAAATGAACGAAATCTCGACTTTTAGAAAAGACGAAAACCAAGACAAATATATCTCAGTTCCATACCACTAGTATACAATGAACTTCGGAAATATTTTCAAGAAACAAGGTATGGAGGTGGTGTTTGGAACAGGTCATGCACTACAGAACCTTCTAGGAAATCCAAATGACAAAGTCAAAAATTCGGAAAAGTCTGTAATTTACGAAATCAAATGTAAGGAATGCGATGCAAAATATCATGGACAGACTAAAATATCTATGAAAATAAGATATAAGGAACACTTAGCACACCAAAAATATGGAAGATTGAAAAAATCAGCAGATTGCAAGAAAACCATTCCATATACTTCAATTTATAAAGATTGGTTGGACAAGTTAACAACAACAAGCATCTACATGCCTATGAGAGTGTAGAAATACACTGAATAACAATGGTGGACCAATACCTAATAGTATATTATATAGCTATTTGAAATAATAGTTTATTATCGGATTCACCTGTCTATTAGATTAGGCAATATTTTGAAAGTAATTTAAGGCTAATAGATGAGCCAACATGTGAAATTGATTCAGGACAATTATGGCCCAGGTACCTAGCATAGGTATATTTGGTATAAACAAGGACAATATTTTATGTAATTTAGTTCTTCCTCTTGGAAATGATCACTTGGTGATTGAAACACGTGTTGAAAATAACGGTTTGGTGTTAGGATTCCACTTCAGTAATATTCATTACTACACCAAAGGTTCCAAACAGTGCATCACAAGTATAGGGTCATGAGTTCAACCACCACCATGAAACATTACATTTCTTAGTTATAGGTTAGAAACTCAATTTTTGGAATGCTTGGAAATGAATAAATTCAAAAACCCTTAGAATTCAGTATTATCTGAATAGAATTGAATTTTTCACTTCTCCATGTCATATGATTCAAATTTTCATTATATAAAACGTAAATTGTAATACCTTTAGCACATATCCATTTATTGATGTTTGAAAGATTTTGAAAGTGTTCACCTGAACTGAGGCGAAATAATTAGTCATTACATAGGTAGATGGTTATATGATTTGAGTCATTTTCATGAAGAGCACAAATCAAGTACAGTTTTTTCGGTATATAAATAAATGAGAGTACTATTTTACAGCGAAACACGTGTTGGGGTTCTGTAAACTGTCCAGTGAAAATCTCACAATCAAATGTTACTTAAATCAGTGTCCAAAAATAAACATTCGAAATTCAATGCAAAATTCAAAATTAATATACTGGCGGTTACCAACTTGACCGTGATATTATGATGATCGTTGAAGGAGGAGACGGATTGTTGAAGAACATCTTCTTCAATTCATTTTCTGCCTCAACTAGATCATCTGATTACGTATTTTCAAGGAGGTATCAATTATGGATGATCCCAATGTCACATCCACCAAAATTATTTTACAATATTTTACAATAGCTAAGGCGCAATTGATTAGGTTGCTTGCTATTGAAGCTCTTCATCCCTTTTGAAAAATACTCATTCTTTACTGAAATGGGTTACACGCTCACCTTTTTAAACTGACACTCTGCATTCACACAAGGTTTGAATTCCCAGTGTATTATTGGTACGGGGTTCCCTGTGGCTATGCACAATACTTTTCCGGGTTCATTTGGGTAATGAAACGGTTTATCTATCTCAAGGGTAACGCGTGGTTTATCTGAAAAATAAATTAAAATTTTGGATTTAAGTATTGTGGTTCTGAATACGTGTTGATTTTAACGATAACATTTTTGTATTTCATCATTTTTATCATTATACCTGGTGTTAAAAGAGGGCTACATATCATGCCTTGTTAGTATAGACTATTTCAATTGAAATGAAGTTTTATTGATGTATGTTAGGCAGACAATTATTTGTGAGTGGAAATAAAATATTTGGAATAGAGTCGTAATTTGTAGTGTAATGTAATTACATGTGTAATTACATATTTGTGTATATTTTCAACAAATATATTTAATAAATTGACGGATGTAGCCGTTACTATCTGTTTGAACTAATTTTGAATCTTTTCAATAGAAACTAATTTTATGGTAATTTTTTTATCGATTGACATGAGGATGACCAACCAATTCTATCACCTATTGGTGATAAATGAATATATTCATTAGTGGTTGTTATTATGAAGTTATAGAAATTTGCGTAGTATCATGTTTTTCATTTGTTGTTTCCATCAGTGTCACGGTCAGGTTGAAATATACAGTTACAATATAAAATTATATCGATATCGACATACCTGTAACATTTAGAAAGAATTCTAATGAGTCGTTATCGTATTCGTTACTAGCTACCAATTGGTAGGGTCCAAAGTCAGTGATGTTAACGTTATGAATAATGAAAGTAGACATATTGGTATTTCTATTCAACGAAAATGAATATTTTTCGTTATTGTTAGTATGGGCTTCGTTATCCGGAAATACTTCCTTATTCTGATTGGTGATCCTGAAACAATAAATGAATAAAAATAAAACTGAAAGAAACTCAAAATGCATTGATTGCCATGTAATTGCCTATTTATAGTGGTTGAATTTTTTAGTATTTTTCTCATTTCATGTCATTAACAACTAGGAAATTATCATATTTCTCACTGTTGGTATTGACAGGAGAATCAATGATGGAATTATATTCATTTCTGACAATGATAGGTAGGTAAATCATTCGATCATAAAGTTTCAGAAAGCAAAATTGCGCAGAATCAGAAAGAAACTGAAGTGAATGATATTTTCAATTTTTATTTATAAACGTTGATGATTGTAGTGAAATTTTTATTCCTTAGGTCGGGTAGACTGAAGAAAAAAAATATGAATTCAATTTAATATTCTTATTCTCAATTAATCTTACAGTAGGTAATTTTATTTTGGATGCGAGCCAACATTCGTTGGCAAGATGTTTTCCAGATTATATTGCCATTTTCTTTTCAGTTATAATTTTCAATGGGATTAGTAGAAACATTATATTCTTGACAATTCTTTAATTTTCCCCCTGTCCCGGGACACCAAAAAAAGGTACCGTAGACAATTGAAACACAGTCGTCTTTTCTTTTTCTTTCAATAAACTGTTGTTAGTAAAACATATTTTTCATCTAACGAGTTGTTTAATTTATATAAAAAACCTGTCGTGTTATATTTTCATAACAAATGAACAATATATTTCGCAGATACACATATCAGTCATCTTGCTTGTTGCATACTTCGTGAAACCAATAAGATCAAACAAGAAAGCGCACAATTTGTTTTCAGGGTTGCTGACACTATATGGCTTCAGACAAACCAAACGAGAGCAATATCAATAGTCGCTCGCTATCTACTTTATTTTGATGAACTCCGTTTATGGCACTAAACCATTTGATTTCCTTCCTTGTCATTCGTTTCGTAAGTTTTTTCACTTCTGTTTTTTTATGATTGAATTCTTCTTGTAATGCATTCTTCTCTAATGTATATATTGTGGACTTTTCTCTTTTTCTCCCACCAACTGATCTTTTTCTTGGAGGTGCCTTAGAAAACTGTCGGATTTCTTCCAGAGAAAATTCAAACGTTAAAATAAACCGACCTGCGATTGTTGACGTGGTTGGAGTTGAAACTATTGTGTTCGAAAATAAAACTTCTTCAATATTTGTACCCAAAATTGGTGAGGTACTTGAACCATGAGCCATTGAGGTTACATTGTTGAATTGATAGAATGTGGAACTGTCTCAGGACCATTACATATTTTGAAGAAAAATTACGTTTGTTATATTGAAATTTGTAGATATGAATAAATTAATTGTTTGAGCTACCCGGATTAATATTTCGGGATTTTTCATCGTGAATTCTGAAGCCAATTTTTCCCGACAGTAAAATTTGTTTTCCATGAGTCAAGTTGATTCATTGATTGAGGTAAAATTCAAAAATATAATATTGCACTATACATTTTTTGTTCTTTGTTGAAAATTCGTCCAACACAACGAAACCCAATCGTTACAGGAGCTGTTGATCCTTCTTCAATTGGTTTTTTCGTGAATCTACTCAAAAATACATTACTCAAGTAAAATTTTTTTGCAACACATACAATAAAATTTTCCATTATTTCTTGAGGTCTATTTTAATTCTCCCCTCCCTAGTTTGTGAAACAAAGAGACATTTATTTTCATCAAGAAATGAATCATCTTATACGCATTCGCCAGGTGATGCGCATTTGCCACGTTTGAAATTGATATGCAGATTTCTAGGTGCTTCGTTCCTTTTGTCTTTGGTCTACCTTACCAGCTCTACTCATTCACAGGTGTCAACCGGTACACCGAAATCCGATTATCCTTTGCAGTATTAGATTCCTGATCTTTCTGATCGAGGATATTTTTTTTATAAATGATTTGAGGTGTGAGATGTGGGTTGCAATTCAAAAGTAGAGAAACTATTTGAAAGAAATTAATAAGTGAATTTAAAATGAATATAGCTATGCTATATCATGTTTGTTTAATTTTGTTAAATACTACGATTTCGAAAAGAGTATTTTTATTGTTATTTTTCGAATGATCCAACTAAATGAGGATAACTTTCCTCCATTATTTTTGTATACTCATTCGAAAGCTATTTCATTAAGGTGCGTATTCACCAAAAAAGCGAGCACGAGCGAACAAGAGCGAACAGAAGTTAATGAGCATTCTGCATCAATATAATCGTATGGTGAGTACGGGCTAGTAAGCGAGCGTTCAGAAAAGATCGAGAAGAAGGCGGTACATCAAGAGGTGCTCGCACAAAGTAGATGGATCAACTACGACTACGAACTTGAAGATATTCGCTCTGATGTGGACGAGACGTCAATATATCGAACAAACACGAGCGAACATGAGCGAACACGAGCAAACATACGCGAATGCTCGCTCATGCTCGCTCGTGCTCGCTTTTTTGGTGAATATGCACCTTAACGTTTCGCCAGCACGAGTGGCTGGCTTCCTTAGAGGTTTATTCATCTTGATTATTCACCGATGACTGGCGATTTCCAGTTCGTAGGTTATATTTATGTTGACTCAGTTAGTCCGTCTCTCTTGATTGCTATTGGCCAAAATGTTGTTACCTGTTAATTACATTACATTGCGCTGTTGCCACTTTAGCACCTTTAGTAAGGGATTCCAAATCAAGTTAAGCGTTACTGCCTCTGTTGTAGTTTTCCGTTGTAGTTTATGGATTTCTATCCCGTAGAAGCCGAATGTGATATCCGTGATCGGGGGCAAGTAGTTTCATATCTTCAAACAGTATTTCAAACAGTATCAAACAGGATTTGGAATCCCTTACCAAAAGATGCTAAAGTGGCAACAACGCAATGCATTGTTACATCATTAACTGGTAATAACACTTCGGCCAAAAGCAACGCATCCACACGAGAGGCGGACTACCAGAGTCAACATAAATACAACCTACGAACTAGAAATCACCAGTCATCGGTAAATCATCAAGATGAATAAACTTCTGAAGAAGCCAGCCACTCGTGCTGGCGAAACGTTAGTATGCAGCTGCAAACTACGACGGTCTTCAAACCCGAATGAAGATAGTAACACCGAAAATCTCGGCCGCGAAAGCCTTAACTAATTTAACAGATAGTACTAAAGAATCTCACAACTTCTCAATATAAAATTTTGTTAATATCAGTGGTGATGTGTCAAGATCACCACTGATATTAACAAATCGGAAGATGTAGTTTTTGAAATTCCAATACTTGTTTGAAAAGCCTTTCGTTGTGATTTTTTTTTTCATACTTTCGTCTGATTTGGATACTACCTTCACTATTCAACTCCAAAAAATCTTCTTTATGTAAATGTTGAAATGAAAACTAGTTTGGTTGAAGAGATACGAATACTCAGAATCAGCAGTTTCGATAATACTTGAAAATACTTTCCTATGTAGTGTTTTTTCAATGAATATTAATATTAAAAAAAAATTCCAATCGCCTGAAATGCAATACTCTTCTCGGCATGCGTTTCACCAACCAAGTTGGCGTCTTCATTTCCCAAAGAAAAGTGATTGTTTTGGATTCTTTCTACGCCAGAGGTTCCAGTTTAATTTTTTATTTTAATACTGATCTTATTCTCTTTCACACACAAAACTGTAAATGAATAATGAAGTCACCATCAGAACTGATGTTTTTATAAACAAAACCCGCTCACAAACCAACTCGAAAGATTGATTTGAAAACAAAAGATAACATACTCATTTAGTCAAATTTGTTGTTTAAAGCAATTGCTTGTTTACTTATGCAATGGTAAAAGTTTTAGATCATCAAGTTTTATTTTTATAATTTCACATTCGATTTTTCAACTCAGCGAGTATCTCACGGGTTTTTTGTATACCGTAAATAAAAAATACCGACACTGACAAAATGTATACGAGAATAAGTTTGTTGAAGCATTACAAAAAAAACGTTTCATGTCTTCTCAAAATAGTGCTGGAGTATGCTGGAACATGAAAATACAAAAAAATATTTGAAAAGCTTTTTTGTTTGACATACCTTGGCGAAGTCAATCTTCAGCGTGCAGCATCCAGAATATATGTCAGCTCCATTCAAGGAATCCTTGGCCCTCATTGCCGACTCCACACTCTCGAACGTATTGTATATTAAGGAAAATCTATAGCAGAAAATGGTGGCAAAAGCATATAGAAAGTTCTTCCACTCCCAACTTTTTAACGAGACAAGATATCAAAGTCGGACAGAAGTTTGAATGGAAAGGAATCATTTTTAGTAGTGAATGGTGTGACATCACTTGTAGCAAAGCAGGCGCTATCAACTTTTTTCAAATAGAAAGGGGGTTCCTGAATCTTTTTCGAAAGATATTTGAATTCTTTATACAGCGATATTCTCCGTTTTGAATTTGGATAACCGGTTTCGGAGTTATTGGCGTATGAACTGGAAACTACGAAAAATGATAATTCGAAACTTTGCAACAAAAAGGGATTGAAACGGCTCCAAACTTACAGAGGTTACACAAAGTTTGTAATGTGTAAGAGAAAGATATTTTTCATGAAAATGATTCGTGTTTGGAATAAACCAAACTCTGATATTGATAATAACCACTTTCTTGATATATCAAGCTTCAGTGAAAACGAAGTATACGAGGCACTAAGGTCGCTCAAGCCTAAAAAGACCACTGGTCCAGATGACATTCCAGCTTTCATCCTAAAAGATTGTGCACTTGTGCTTGCTCGTCCTCTATCTATACTAATTAATATCTGCTTAAGATCGGCTACAATACCAAGGATCTGGAAATCATCAAAAGTCTGTCCCATTTTCAAGAAAGGAGATAGAC
>WOGO01005979.1:0-12056 GCA_015342085.1 Leptinotarsa defecta
AGGAAGACTCAACAGATTGTCTCTGGTCTGGATTCCTGGCCATACTGGCCTGAAAGGTAATGAAGCTGCTGACTCTCTTGCAAAGGAAGTGCTGCAAGCGGCTTCATTGAACCAGAACCTGTCATTGGCATCGTTTTGGCCTTTTTCAAACAAACACTTAACACCTGGATGGCAAGAAGAGTTGTGGACTTCTGGCAGAATCTTCCAGGAATGGCTCACTCCAAGGCGTTTCACCCTTCGAAGCTTCATACCGATCAGTTGCTGGACTACAGTAGGGATGAACTACGATATCTAACAGGCCTTCTTACAGGTCACTGTCATTTGAATCATCACATGTATAGACTTGGACTGTCGGAAGACAGTGTGTGTCGCCTCTGTCTGGAAAATGATGAAACTTCAGAGCATATACTTTGTGTCTGCCCCGCTGGGGACCGAATCAGGTTCTTTGAGTTCGCCAGATCTGTACTTTTACCATCCGACCTAAAAGAACACTTACCATATAAACTAATTGGCTTCGTTACGAAGCTGGGTTTATTTGTCCGAATGTGAATAGGTGTGAGCCACAATAAACCCTTGCGAGTTGCGGTGGATGGTCGAATATACCCACCCACTTTAGACCTAACCTAACCTTACAGTGAAAATCATACAAACTGTATTAATGAGTTTCAATATGAATTTTCATCATCAGTCAGTTCTATTCGATTGTTTGTTTTATTATAATTATTATAGAATATTCCGTTTTCAGGAAACACTTTTGAAATTGTGCTTGAATCAAAATTCATATGGTTAACTGCGTGACCAATGTCTGTTGTTTCGAAAGAGAAATACTTATACTCAATTGGGATTCGTCTTTATAGAGATGATATTTACAAGGGTTCAGCTTCTCTAAGAATGTGGCAGTAGGAAGGATATAGAAAAGTGGAAGAAATATTAATCAATTCAGTGAAATGAATCAAGATAATTTCGAATAAGTAGTTATTCCTCAGAAAAATATATTTCCCTTTTTATCCGATCCATTGAATAGATTTGTTTATCTAGTCCAGATATAAAAGGAGTAGATTCCAGTTTTTCAATGCTGTAGATCTGTTCATCATTGCTCCTGTTATTCCCAAACAAATGTTTGCTTCCTGTACAGTTTCTCAATAGCGGTCGTTCGTTACAAATCAAAGACTCATTTGTTTCAAGGGTTTAACCTGCATCCAACAACCCACGTCTAATCTCAACCTACATATATATCTGTATCTATAGTCAGCATCAATATTTCCGCCTCATTTATTTGTATGCTCAATTTTGGTTCTAGATGGGACCTTGTATTGTGGCCAGAGGGTTCAAGCTTCTTCAACAATTGCATCACACAAAACATATCAAGGTCTTGATCCCTATATATTAATATATTTGTATCGGTTCATTATTTGAACACTTCATCTTCTTATGATGTGTAAAGCTTACTGTATTGTTACATAAGATGGACTGTTCAAAAAATAAGTTGAATAGTCAAACTTGACGCCACATATATTCGATTAGCGATGTTTTCATTTTTTTATTATGATACTTTCGTCTCGAACATATCTTTACAGTTTCAACTGTTCAGCATATTTAGCTTGTTAATGAGAGCATAAAAGTTAGAAGAGTTTTTCGTGTTTGGTGATTTTCTGCTATATAAAAAAACAGATCATAGAATTTGCGTCAAATTTTGTGTGAAAAATGAAATTGAGTGCTCAAAAACACTTGAATCGTTGACAGTAGCATACGGTGATTGTACTCTGAGTCAGAAAAATGTTTAGAAGTGGTACAACCGTTTCACAGAAGCACATCAACAACTGATGAAAATGTTTAGAAAATCTAGAAAATTGTTATGGAGAATCATCGACTTACTATTTAAGGAAGTGGCTGAGGATGTCGACGTATCGGTTGGCTCATGGCATGCAATTTTTTTGAAAATTTTGGGCATGAAGCGTATGGAAGCGAAGTTCGTTCCAAAATTGTTGAATTTTGACCAAAAAAAAAAACGTCGCATCAGCATCGTTGAAGAACTATTGAACGACGTCAACGGCGATCTAGATTTGCTAAAAAGAATCATAACTGGTGACGAATCATGGATATATGGTTGTGACATCGAAACCAAGGTCTAATCGTCCCAATGGAAGAACTCAGAAGAACCAAGCGCAAAAAAGCACGCCTAGTTTGATCAAATGGCAAGGTTTTCATCGAGTACTGTGGTGAAGTGTAGATTTTTCCACATGGTCGCACGGTTAATGAAGGGTATTATCTTGAAGTTATGCGTTACTTGCGAGAAGCAATACTAAGAAAACGTCCTGAATTGTGGAAAAACAGTTCATGGCTTTTGTATCACAATAATACACCTGCTCACTCGTCATTGCTTGTTCGTAATTTTTTGGCCAGAAGTAACACTGTATTCATGTCTCAGCCACCATATTTACCAGATTTGATCCCCGGAGACTTTTTCCTGGTTTCAAAATCGAAGACACATATAAAAGGACGGTGTTTTGCGACGATTGATGAGATAAAAACCGATTCACTGAGAGAGCTCAAGGTCATACCAAGTGCATATCAGAATTGCTTAGAGGATTAAAGAAAACACTGACACAAGTGTATTTTATCTGGGGGTACTACTTCGAAGGAAACAAAATAGAAATTCATGGATAAATTAATATTTTTTGAGAAAAAATAAAAATTTACCTTATTTTTTGAACAGAGAGCGTAAGTCATGGAGTCTATCCAACTCCAGCTTATCCTCGACTCCTGGATGATTAATTCTTAGGAGACTATTTGAAAGCCCCCACTTGTTTTTATAAGTATATTCTGCTTTTATGGTGTCCAGACATGAAACCGTTTCCGTTAATATAACTGACCGGTATCCATATTGATCTCGATGCAGTGCTATGCTAGCCAATAATATGCCACTAATATACATATTTCGTTGCTGATTTTTTCAATCATACTGGTGATCTTTCTGTCAAATTTCACTGTCAGGTATAGTTGGGTAAGGACTGCTAAGGTCGTGTGAAAACTGGTTTGTTTCATAACGTTACTATCCTCAGATCTTCAAGTCCAGCCAAGTCCAATCTATTATTTCTGAGTATGAATAACTATATATGTTGAATGTACAATGCCGGAGTTGAACTTGCATTGAATATTTTGGAATTAAGGTGGCCCTAATCAGTCTCTATTCCATTCTGGAAACAAAATTGGTCTAGAAGTACAAGTTCCGGCTCATCTGCAGCATTATCGGATGAATGCCGTCGATTTATATGACTGAGACGGAATGAGATGATGATCTACCAGCACTCTGGCTAACGACGAAAACCTGAAAGATAGAATGAAATCGCCTATAGAAGTAATCATGGAATTACTAAGGTGCTGTGTACGGAACTGCTATTTCCAACTAAAGGACGAATCATTTACACAAGATGAGGAACTGCCAATGGGATCGCTATTATCATCAGTTATACTCAACAATATATGGAGTGGTTTGAAACTCTGGCAATTGAAAAATCTCACAAGAAGCTCTGAGTTTGGTGGAGGAATGTTGACGAAAACTTGATAGTATGAAACCATGGGAATACAGAACTAGACAACTTTCTCAAGCACAGCAGCGTAATGCCTTTCATCATCTCCACAATGGAGAAGGAAGTCCACAACGTATTGTCATTCTTAAACGAATTGGTGGAGAGGATTGATACTGAATGCAAAACATCTGCATACCGAACGCACTCACACGGAACAGTATCTAAATCACGAATCCAACTACTATCAATCTAGCAAATAAGGAAACATTAAGACTCTAGTGATCGTGCTTTCGGGCTCTATAATACAAAGGAAGGTTTCTAGAAGCAACTAGGCTTCATCAAAAAATATCTTCAGCGAAATGGTGACTCCAAAGTGATGGTGGAACAGACTTTGGCTAGAAGACAGCAGAAGCTTTGAAAGGAAGAGAAGCCGCCACAACCAGTGCTTGTTCTTCCCCACGTTAGAGGATTGTCGGAACGGATGAGAAAACTCGGGTCCAAGTACAACATCAGAACTTGCTTCAGATCCGGAAACACTTTCCGTAGCAGCCTTACGAAAACCAAGCCACCAAACGCTGATTACGATTCCAAGAATTGCATTTACCGGATCTGTATCTGTAGAGTAGGGATGATGTAGGCCCTCAGGAGTTTGGCCACATGTGAACCATTGTACATCCTCCCAAGGAGTTATCCTCCTAGGTCATCATCCATCCTGTTCTTTCCAGGAAGGTGGTCAGGTCTCTGGGAAACATCTCCTGTATATCGGCAGGTGTACGACAAGACTCGCCAAACACACTCTCATATTGACATTCCGGAGATTCGTAGAGAAAATTCCTGACAGTTTCATCTACCTGTTTACACATCCTGCATAGAAGTGTGTCCACTAGCCCCATATTGTGGAGGTGCTTGCTTAGTTGACAGTTGCCAGTCAGAAATCCTACTGTTGAGCGTAGATTTTTCCTGGTCATCGCCAGATATTTTTTCGGCGCCGGCTTTCCAGGGTCGCCCAGGGTGATCTTGCCAAGATTACATCCTTTGATTGCATTCCATCTCTTTGGGGATTGAGCATGGATGTGACGTTTGGCTGATTCCACAATTGTCGAAGTCATCAAGCCTTAGGTGCACTGGGTCCTAAAATTATCAGTCTAGCCGCTTCCTTTTCTAAAGAGTCGGCAATGCGATTATCTTCACTCCTGACGTGGCCTTCAATCCACCTCAGGATAATGGTATTATCTAGCCGAGGCTTTGGCTAAATCTTGGTGGCACTCTGCATTTACCGGATAACCTGTGAGTGCTGCAAATCCTATATCGGTGAAACTAAGAGGCAATTGAAAGTCCGCATTGCAGAGTACAAGGATAACACACAGTGGGGAGAAACTAGCAAATCGGGAATAGCAGAACATGTTTGGACTCATCAACATAATATCAAGTGGTCCCAAGCTGAGATCATCCACAGGGAGTAAGGAACACTGGTTTAGGAGAAAGTTTAAAAAAGCTGCATATATGTTGTCCAACGACGCAATTTTCATTTCTTCTTACTCTGTAGTCATTTTCGTTTTTTATCTTGACTATTTTATTCGTTTCATTGTATTTTCATTTCAGGTTTCATTTCCCAATATAACCAATATTTCAGCTATTCCATCTCCTACCTATTGAATTTCACAAAAATTCGTATAGTCGTAACTTCTTCTGTTTTTTGAGTACTTAAATTAAGTGAAACCAATGCTCAAGATGGCGAAGCAATCAAAGTGGATCAGTCTGGCAGATCTGTGAAATAAGCAAGCATACCACAGCGATAATCCTATTTCTCACCCAAGCAGAAAAACATATGATACGTGAATTATGCAGTAACAAACCTTCAATTAGTCCGCTTGGGAAAATTAATGAGTTCTTATTCGCAAGAACGCAACATACATCAAAGCATTGACTTTCTTTGACTAAAATTTTACTTACTTCCATGTTCGTTCATTCACGTCATAATGTGGAGTAATGTGTCACTTTGAGAAAAGGAAACCGACTGAAAATGCGGAGCTATATTATTCCACAAGGACTAACATAAATGAAGTGCTTTTTGTTTCAAATTTCAAGAAGAAACAAACCTTGGAGTATATGAGCAGTTACGTGGTTTGAAATGAAAGTACATCTTGGTAAATTAAAATGTGCCTTTGAATATTGATCAGCCGGCGGAGTGGGGCAAGAGCTCATTAACATCGAGGAACTCGTGTAGTTAATATCGTGTTAGTACAGTAAATGGAGAAATTATTCTGTGTGCAGCATTGAGAGTGTTTGAAAATATTATCGAGCAGTGAACTGAAAAACAAGGTTCTCAGTGGACAAAGCAGATGAATTGTGAAGAACTCATAGATATTTATGCAAGCGGAAGCAACAGCAGATGGAATAAAAATGTCTCTCGAGAAGGTAAGAAGTAATATTGATGACAAGTATAATTGTAACCTATACCTATTATATTTGAACTTTGGAGGTTCAAGAACGGTTCAAGATGGAAAAACAGAAAATGGTGAGAACTCCCAATGGATAGAGATATATCAAAAAGTCCAAAATTGTGATGGATAATGCTAATTTGAAAATTTCACGCAGATGCATAATAAATTGCCAAATGCTTATGGAAAATCATAAATCTATCATCCGAGATATGGACTATCTGGATTGCTGAAAGTCTTTGCGAAAAAAATTTCATAAATTTGGAATTCGATTGAGAAATATGAAAAATAACATTAAATATTGTTGGAACGCCAGCCTTTTTCACTACATAGGATGGAATCCTTGAAAAAATGCGGACTAATAGAGAAAAATGTCTACCTATTATTCAAATGAATGAAACATATATTTACGCTAAACACACGCTCCAAAAAGGTGTGATCATACCGTGGATGAAGATGGTAATCTATACGGTATCGAAACACTCTATAATAAAAACAATGTATTAACAATAAGCGAAATAAATGTAAAAGTTTGTGACGATGGGTAAATGTAAGTATGTATGTTTGTGGCTCTTTCACGCCTAAACGACTGAACGGATTTAGATGGTCGGTCGGTAGCCGGTCGGTTCGACATGGGTGCGGTTTTCACTCACTCAATCGACCGCCGTGTTAGTCGATGGTTCAAGCCGCAGGTTGAACGATCGATTTTCACTCGCTATCGTCCAACCAGTGTTAGGAATCACACGTTGAAAGGTAAGACCCCATTAGTCCTTAACTAGCACAAGTCACTCTATTTTTAAAGTAAAAATATAAATTACTGCTGCTACCGAAGCTACTGAACCTAGTATCTTGAAATATGCAGGCAGGTTATTTGTATAGCGTAAATGAACAACGTTTTCAAAAAACACTCCATTGTGAAATTTATACTAAACAGTTTTACAAAAACGCAACCCGTGCTTCGCCATACAATGGTTTCTTCGGGCATGTCTGTACATATGTCGGGCGTGTAAAGATACGCCCGAAAAAGCCTGTAGATTTCTATATACAGGGTGACCCAAAAAGATTGAAAAAGCAATTTCCAGGAACCGCATCATATTTTATATTTGTGACCCCGCTACTTGCAGCCCCAAGTAAGAGTTCCCCAAAATATTTTGTGTAAAAAATAATTTTTCTGTGATGCGTTTTTTTGAAGAGAAATATTGATACACCTATATCCTGACAAAAATTGGGTGGTTTTGTCGTTTCACCTTGATTCCATCAACAATGTTTTTCATAAACATTAGAATCAGTCGAAGGAGTATTGAACAAAAGGCTTGAATTTCCTTTATGAACATTAATAATAACATAAGAACAATGATATCCCTATCACCTACAGAATGGCAGAAGGATTATTGCCACGAATTTTAGCAAAACCGGAATTCGGCGCAACTGTGCTCATTACAGATGAAGTGTGTTTCTCGCACGGCACCATTATGAATTTTATTAACAATCAACATGCTGTCATAAAAATCACCATGTCATAATTGAGTTACGGTTTTAGTATTGATTTTCTTTGAATATTCAGGTTGAGATTTTTCAATTGAACCTTTTTGTCTCCCTATCTATTGAATATTGCCACGTACAGATAATTCTTAGGTTAGATTTTTCCCATTAGATAGATTACCAACTGTCAGGCTATCAACCACCAAGTCAAGGAGGGCTTCTGAAGTCTCCAAACCTAATTCCAGTGGATTTTTCTTTTTATTAAATCCTTAGTCTACCCTAACCCTGTGGCAGATGAGAATGTAAGAAAAATTACACCCGGAATAGTAATAATCGTCTTTATTCGTCAACAAAATGAAATAAAAAATTTCAGAACAATAATTAAGTACCGACGAAAGATGAAGTATCAACTGAGGCTGCTTTTCAACTTAACCTTGCAAAAAAAATCAGAGAAAACTATACGAGTAATATTTGAGAATTAGCGTATATAGAATCAGAAATACTCAAAAATACTTAATCTTCTTATTTCAGAATAATTCATACTAGTGTAGTTATAAAGTATAAAAAAATGAAAATTAAAACAAATCAGTGCCTAAATTTCTCAAAAATATTTAAAAGGTCAGTTGTAACCATAGCGTAAATAATTTTCATATACAGGTCCATCTTAAAAGCTCATCTATAGTGACTGAAGTAAAATTTTTCAATTTCTTTTTGAAATTATACAAAGAGAAGTTCCAAAACTCTTTGGGAAGAGTGTTGGGTTAGGTTTGTGTCAAATTTGGGTGCTGAATCTGAAAAAGAGCTTTGGTGCAGTGCACTTGAGTGTTTGGGAATAACTAGCATATTATTTCTTCGTGTATTCACCCTATTGAGGTTTTTAAACATGATAAGTTTATCGAGGAGATACGTAGGATTGACTTTGTGTGTCAGGGTAAGTAAATGGAGTTTTCGGAAGATATCGAATTTGAGCCATCCTGTTTCATTAAGTTTTATACTGATATGATCAAATTTCCATACTTCATCATGGAAATGAAAGCAGGAAATTCGATTTTTTTGTAATCTAGCTGCAATCAGCCTATTAGCAATAGCAATAGCAATAAGAAAATTATTTGAACTGTGGCATATGTATTGAAGTGGTTTTCATTTTGTTTTTCTGAAAAATGTTCAACTTTTAGATACATTATTCGACAAAAAAAGTAATATTACTTTGCATTTGCATTTCAGAACCTATATTTATAAGAATTTTTTCCATGAAGTTAGCTCCTGAACAAGCTTTCATATGTTTCCACCAAAATCTGAAAATACACTGTCCAGTATAATTTCGTCCAATCTTTTTTCCGCAACAGAAAATGGACAAAATTAAGTTGAAATGTTTCTGAACTCGTCAGGACGTGATCCTTGTTAATATTTATAAAGTTAATTTTTCTCCATGATTTCATGAAAATTATGGGAGTCAAGGGAAATATTCCCACAACAATAAATTTATGTCCCTTGGTGATGAAAACTGCTGACATAAACATGAATAATTCAGGGAAGCAATGTATTTTGCAGACTATGATGAAAACCATCGTCGCCATATTAGCTTTCTGCTACGTCGGAAGGGAAGTTAATGCTTGGGGAGGTCTATTCAACAGATTTTCTCCGGAAATGTTGGCCAACATGGGGTACGGAGGACACGGAGGCGGGGGATTTTCGGTGAGTAGTAATGGGAAGGGTAATCACTAAAAATCATATTTTACAACCGAAAGAATGCAGAATATCTATCGTGTCGCACATAAATAACTGGCGAAATTACTTGTTTGTTTAATTTGAATGGGTTATATTTTTAGGAGTGACTAATTTTTGGGAAAGTTTTTGGCTTTCTACCACTCCATCTTGATATAGAAAGTGTGGGGATCTTTCAAAGAAAGGAAGAAAGTAATCAATTTCATACATAGATGTTTAGATCATGCAAAGAAGTAACTTTCAGACACAACGCTGGAAGAAAGAAAAGCCTTCCTGAAACAGCTACTTTCATTTAGTATATAGTGTAGAAACCCTGTGAATGATATCTGATTTAATTTCATAACGAATGTTAGGAATACAAACTGAGTAAAAAAAAGTATTTTCTGTATTATTCAGTGTTTCGAAAGAATTGTTCTTTCGTGTAATTCAATGTTTATATGAAAGTAGGAAGGTTTTTTCTTTCAGATTTGTGTCTGAAAGTTACTTCTTTGCATGATCTACACATCTATGTATACCGTAACTTCTTTTGAAATTGATTACTTCCTTTCTTTCTTTGGAAAAATCCCACATTTTCTATATCAGAATGGAGTACTAGAAAGCCAAAAACTTTCTTTTACATGTTTGTTGTCCTACAATATTTGGTGTGAAACGTTGTTTTCCAAGTATATTTCAGCAGTGATTTTTTTCAACCTGGGTTTGTTGTTATGTACTTCAACAAGAACTGTAGAAAATTCCTTGAGAATTATTGAGAGCGGAGAATGAGCAATAATAATAGTAATAATAATAATAACACATCGATAACACATCGATAGATGTGCTTTCATTTATCTCAAAGTTGCAACTGTTGGGAGCCCTAACAAATTCCCAGTGCCGTTACGGCGCCACTGCCGATAGGCGAGATTTTTGGAGGCGACAGCATGCTACCAAATTTGGTTGAACCAAGTTTTGCCGTTAGATGTTTCATTGAAAGAAAAATATATGTATCCATGGATGACAGAATAACTACCGTGACTTTGGAAGCACAAGTTGGTGGATATTTAGAGGTGGTTGGTGAGGCAGAACTATGACGGCCAATTCATTTGATATCTGGACGGTGATTTGTGGAACATACTGACGGGAGTTGTCGTGGAGTAGGATTCGATCACTGCCAGCTGCTGCTGACAAAGAACACAATAAAACTCTGCTGTGATGATTTGGCACGATCGCAGAAAGTTATAACGAATCACATCAGGCACTGACAACCATACAGTGACCATAATCCTTATTTGATGAGTTCTCACATTTGTGAAGTGCCTGGGTGGCACATCGGTGTTCAACCACTATCCTGAACATTTGCTGTTGTCGTAGAGGGTCCACTTTTCATCACACTTGACGATCCGATCCAAAAAAGGATCATTTTGGTTGCTCAAAAGCAAAGAAGAGCTGACCTCAAAACGTGACAATTTCTGTCGATCGTTCAAACCATGAGGCATCCACTTTTCGAGCTTTTTGACCTTTCCAATACGTTTCAAACCATCAAAAACCGCATGGGAGCTGACACTCAGTTTATTCGCCATTCCACGTACAGCTTGTAATGGGTCAGTTTCTACCAAGTTCCTCAAGTCCTCGTCCTAGATTACTGTAGGTACACCATTTCGGGGCTCATCTTCAAGGCCGAAACCTCCGACCTGAAATTCCGCAAACCAACGTTGAATAGTGCGTTCATTAATACTATCATCCACAAATGCCTGGTTAAATTTTCGTGCTATTTCGGCAGCATCAGTCTATACCACGACACAGTAGAATAAATATTCATTGAGATATGGATGACATGACACATGGAACTGAAAAAAACTTTTGAGTTAACCCAAAATTACATGAATGAAAACATTGATTTGTTTATGTCAATATTCGGTGAACCAAAAAATACAATCCGCTGAAAGAGAGTTCTGAAACATGTAATGTTGTAATGGCATACCCTCTTAAAAGGGTGAAGAATGTTTAGAATACAAACTGAGTGGAGAAAAGTATCTTCTGTATAATTTAGTTTTCATCTCTGTATCTGTATCTGTAAAGTAGGGAGGGTGAGTGTCCACATGTGACCCATTGGACATCTTCCCGAAGAGTTGTTCTTCTAGGTCATCTTCCATCCTGTCCTTTCCAGGAAGGTGGACAGGTCACTGTGAGATGTCTCCTTTATATCGGCAGGTGTAACCAAGACTCGCTGAACATAAACTCTTTTATTGACGATAACTCCGAGCACTCGCATAGGACATGCTTAACAGTCTTATCTTCCTGTTCACACATCCTGCATAGAGGTGTGTCCACTAGCCTCATATTATGGAGGTGTTTCCTTAGTTGACAGTGGCCAGTCATAAATCCTACTGTTAAGTGTATATTTTTCCTGGTCATTGCCAGATATTTCTTCGGCGCCAGCTTCCCAGGGTCGCCCAAGGTGATCCTGGCAAGATTGCATCCTTTGATTCCATCCCATCTCTCTAAGGATTGAGCATGGGTGTAACATTTGGCTGATTCCGCAATTGTTGAAGTCATCAGGCCGTAGGTGCTATTGGGTCCTAAAATTCTTAGTCCAGCGGCTTCCTTGGCTAAAGAGTCGGCAATGCGATTACCCTTTACTCCTGTAGTGCCCTCAACCCACCTCAGGATAATGTTAATATCTGCCGAGGCTTTGACTAAATCTTGGTGACACTCTAGTACTAGCCTTGAGGTTATACGTTTTCTATTCAAGGCTAATAGGGTTTGTCTGCTGTGTGTGCAGATTGTTATGTTTTTGCCAGAAATTCCTTTCCGGGTTATTTCTTTTGTAGCGATTGAGATACCAGTCAATTCTGTTTATTCAGTGTTCATTTAGAAGTATTTGTTTTCCGAAGAATTTTTT
>WOGO01005980.1:0-12055 GCA_015342085.1 Leptinotarsa defecta
GTAAGACCTCGTTAGTCCTTAGCTCGCACAAGTTTCTCAACTTCTGAGAGTTGTCGTTCGTATGGGGGCGGCAGCTGATTAACGGAAAAACAGATTTTAAACAGATTTTAAACAGATTTTTTAAACAGAAACATAGAAAATATGAAACATAGAAATGAAAATTTCTATGTTTTTTACCACTTTTATTTGTAACTAAAGTGGTAAAAAACATAGAAATTTTCATTTTTCTTTTCATTATGATCTCCTGTCACGTAGTAACGGCTACATCCATTAATTTATTAAAATAGAAAACTTTCCTAAATATCATGTAAATAATTGAGGTGGTGATTCTATACAGTGTGTCGATTTGAAAACGTTTCACAATCGATATTACGGACCCTATAGAAAATCCTAAAATCCAAAAATATGCAAAAAAAAATATACTTTTGTAGGCTAGTATTCAATTGAATTTCATCAAAACTCTGGTGGGTGTGGATACTATCCCTAAAATCGTAAATGAAAAGGGGGTTGAGAGATATTTCATTTTAAAGGTCTTTCAGATACGGGAAAGAAAGGTATTAGCTTTCTTCTTCAACAAACGTGGAAAACTCCGAAAAACAGGAAAGAAGCAATGATTAAAAAAAGTTCTACAAAGAAATAACTTTAAGACACAAACTGGAAGAGAAAGCCCTCTTGGAACAACTACTTTCATATGAACATTGAATTGTTAGGAGTTCGCAAGAAATCTGGTGAAAACTGTAAACAAATACTTTGTGATATTATTTTAATGCAGTGAAATGAAAGAAAATGAAGTCGTTTTACATAACGGTAAATGTTTAAAGTATTTTCACTTCTAATATTCAACAAAATGATAAAAAAAGCATATTATTCCGCTGAAAATTATTATTATAAAAAATGTAATTTAAATAAACCAGTACTTTTATGGTAATGATTCACAAATGTGACAAGTAAGTACAAGAGTTGTCAAAAAATAAAGATATAAACGACAATCACTAATTTGATCGTTTTACCCATTTTGCCGCATTTATCAGTTTAACGCAATCCCCATATCGTAGAAGAAAAAGGCCCAGGTGAAGCAATCTTGAGGTTTTTGTTAAATTATATTCCTTATTTATCATTGTCGAAATCAATTCCGGTTGCCAAATTTAGGTTATTGTAAAATTAATTGTGCTTGTTAGAGGTTGTGCGTTTATTGAATTATTTTTAGCAAAGTTTGTTTACATTTCAACAAAGAACTGAAATTACTCTCATTTATGGAAAATGTCAAAGATGCGCAAGAAGAACACGGCAACAACTACTGCAAACACTAAAGTTAAATAAATTTCATTCGTATCAAATAAAAAATTTTCAACAGCTTTATGACGACGATTTCGACAGAAGAACAGAATTTTTTGAAATAAAGACAGATTTTACAAATGAAAACTAAATTATTCTGTACAATATTTGCTTCACTGATAAGTGTACGTTTTTTCTGAATAGGGATATTAACAAACAAAGTTGCAATGTAGCAATGAAAATCCACTACTTTTCAGGGAATAAAGTGAACGTTCTTGAGAATTCTATCACTGGAGTTCTACCTGAATCTGTATGATGAAAGCATAGACCCCTTAATTTGAAAAATCAAATTGATGCGGCTGCTAAAATTATTTTGTAAGACAATGTTATTTACCTTCAATATGATGGAGCTTCCACCACACTACTTTCTTCCGGTTAGATAGCGACTAAATGATAGATTTTCTGGCAGATGGATTGGTTGATGAGGAGCAATAGAATGGCTAGCAAGATCATCCGACTTATCGCTTCTAAATTTCTTCCATGTAGAGATATTCAGAGGCAGAAGTTTTTCGGAATGTTAAGAGAACTTTGAGAGCCTACTTCACCACTGATTAGAAAATAATGGACATTTCGAACATTTAATGAGATAAATACATTTTTGTTAATTTTTTATGTTTAAGTCGATTGAGTTGGCGCAGTTGGTGTATTCCACGTACACAATAGACCGCTGTGTGAATGGGTGGTTCAAGCCAAGAGGAAGGACGATCGATTTTCACTTCATATCGTCCAACCTGTGCTGGGAATTGCACGTTAAAAGGCAAGAACTCGTTAATCCGCAGCTCGCACAGGTTTCGACTTCTGAGAGTTGTCGTTCGTAGGGAGGCGACAGCTGGTTAACGGGAAAACAGATTTTAACATTTTTTTTTCATTTGATACTTAAACATATTCACGGCTTTACTTGATTTCTCCAAAAGTACAGTGATATTTTTGGAAAGGTATCTGAACAACCTTTAAAATAAGGTATTACTCAACCCATTTTTCTATTTAAGACTTTAGGGGTTGTGTCTGTCCCTGTTAGACGGTTGATTTAATTTCATTTGAAAACTAGTCTTCAAAATGCCCCCCGTAAAAAATAAGTTTTTAGATTTTTTATAGGGGCCAAAATATAGAGGGAAGTATGTTTTCAAATCTTCACTCTGTTTCTACCCTAAAACAGCGTTTCCCAAACTTTTTTGCCTGGAGACCCACCTTCATTGTGTAATTTTTTTCGCAACTCACATATTAAATAATATTAAGTATAGTTATTATTACTAATAATATTTTTATTATTATTATCGTGATATAAATGAAGATAAAATACAATACGAAAAAAGACTTTCAATTCAGAATCTTGAAACTAAACAAATACAAAAAATTAAAAAATGGATCTTATGTAATTAATATGACTTGTGGAGATGGTGCTCACGAATTATAAGAGAAGCTAAAGCTTTAAACACATGCCACTTTCCATACAATGCCTATTTCTATATTTATTTTTTAAATATACCAAAGTGGAGAATGCTCTTTCACACAAATTTGTGGTTGAAAACCCCATCTGCTCTTTTGAGGTTATGTCCGAAAGAACTAGATACTCTCCCGTAGTCTTTATCCAAACTGGAAAAAACAATTCAAAAGTATTAAGTGTTTTTAATGTTTCCACTACCCATCCAAATTGCTCCCCCACTAGTGGGTACCGACCCATAGTTTGGGAACCACTGTCCTAAATTCTTTATATTCTTATAAATATATAATATGAAGAGTTTCTGTTTTGTTTGAACGCAATGATCTGTGGAACTACCAACTACCAGTCGGATTTGAAAAATTATTTTAGTGTATGATAGCCACATTCGCATGTGGAAGGCTATGTAGCATTATGCTACAATTCTTGATAAGTGTTAATTATTGATATTTGTGAATTAGGTCAGAAGAAAAAACAATAAATATAGAACTCCTTTATTCGCGTGCGATGCCGTAAGGCTTATGTACCATATGCATTACAAAGATATCTATTATCTATTGGATTATCTATTGGATCTAAAAAAGTCTGCGATAGATTCCTACTATGTAATCTATCTCTTATAAAGGAAACATTGTGTGTCAAAAAATTATTGAAAATTAAAATGTGATTTTTAAACATTATATTTGGCAGGCATATTTCTTACGAGCAAAATTTACTTCATAATCAAGTCAATTTTATGAAGATAAACGTTGATATACATTTAGATGCACAGTTTAGGAGAAAATGTAAAATTGAAATAACGGCCAGTGGTAAACGGGGTTATCTTGACCGCCGAACGAGAACCAAACATTATTGCGCTAACAAAAAACATGCGAGGATGTCCACGGAATGACTATGAAAAGCATTGGAGTTTTTATATAGAATGTTACATTTTATGTCCCAATAAAACTTTCAACCCTTCCGATTTTTTTTTAAACGTCACTGACCACTTTCCTACAGAAAAGATTGTCATTCTGTGTTTGAATTTCCTTGTCTCTTGCTTGATTTCGATATTTCACACCGTTCAGGAGATATTTGGGATGATTGCTTGAATTTTTAATAAACAACAAATACACATTTAAATTTCTATATGAATAATCACAAGAACAAATCATAACATATCTCACTATCTCCACTAAAAATGCATATACTGGCGCATCAACATGATTTTTCACAGAACATTTATGTAAAAAAAAAATAAAACAGGCTCCATCCATGAAATCGATAGATATAATTGAAACCTCTGGCGTAAAATAAATCTATTGAAAATACACCAGAACTAAAATACTGCCTCTCTTGCTGAAAAGTTAACGATGATGCGAACCGCGCGTCGAAAGATGGTTTTTTGCTCTGTTATGATTGATATTCTGCGTATCTTAAAGGAAGCATTGGGATATGGATTCTCACGACTGCAAAGTTTTGAAAACAATAAACATGTGGTCTTTTCGATATGGAGATGTAGTTTATTTTTTCAACACAAATAGTTCTTTTCTCAAAAATTGCTATTTTCATCAGATTCCAATATAGTGTGACTTTTAATAAAAAAGTTTGAATCGGCGTTGGAGGTGATTCAAGATGAAAGATGCTGGAGGAAAAGTGAGTAAAGCCTATAGTATTCATATTCATGCTTGTGGCAACCCCGCAATGACAGAGGTAACGTTTATTATTGTGACACAGTACTTCTATACAAAATACTGTGATTGTGACTTATGAGCAGCCAGAGAATGTTATAGTTGACACAATCGAAGGCTTTGAGAGGGAGACGTTTATATTCCCACCCCGTATAGTAATTTAATAGAAATCCCAATCTTTGTATACAAGTCACAATTTCTAATTTTCTACAAGCAATTATACTGGCGGCATCTACTAAAAATGAATTGACACATTGACTATGATTTGATACAGAAACCTATAGTGTAGGAGTTGTCAGATTCGAGCTGTGATTAAGATTACATTAATCGTGAATGATATACTTTTTTTTATTCTATTTTTTGATGAGGAGTCAATACTCAAAAAATATTCAAAAATCCTTAGTAGCGAATGTATTATTTTGTGAGAGGATCAATTTAGTGAAATTCAATTTAAAAAATGTCACTTTTCTTACAGTTTACGTTGAATTCCTTAAAGAACAGTTTGGCGTTTTTTCATAAGGTCGCAACACTGGAAAATGGAAATCGTGACATGTCAAATACTCAAATTGTCAAAATTGACTTCAGAAGGAAAAAGTAGGTCACTGGTCGGAGTCAGAGATGAGTTACTATTTATTATTATAGATAGGATTATATTTGTCAATATGTGGTTCAAGGGTGAATTATTGGAAAGAAAGAGTTTCCCGTTCATTTGGCAGGAAACAGTACTGTTTTATGCAACATTATAATTTATTATTATGTAAGGTAATAAAGAATGACTTTTCAATTTAGAAAAAAGAGAAACCACTCTATTAAAATATATCAGTTTTGCACACTTCAAGTGGTTCAAAGTACATGATTATTTTTTTAGGTTTATTCACGCGTTTCCAGTGTGAAGACGTGAAATAGCAAGTTTTGAAAATACATTTCCTGATTGTGAATTCCAGTTGGTTTCTACAACTCCGCAAATATGAGCGAAAATAAAAAAATACGAGTGGGTTCCAGAAAAAGCGAGGTAAGTTTTTCATAACATATGTTCAAATCTCCCATATACTCTACCTATGAAGGTAGAATTAACTCCGTCATATCACATGAAATTTGAATCAAAAACAATTTTTATGATTCAGCATTTTGTAGTTACCATCAAGAAAAATACAGTGTTCCATTTACAAAGTATTGAAATATGTTTGAAAAAAAATATGACCGTTTGCCTAGACCACAAAGAGATATTAGTAAAAATCGACCAATTACATCAACTTCAGATAAGAAACTGAACAAATCTCATGAAATTCATTCATTAGCAGGGACTAAGTCATTGCAATCTGTTGAAATATGTTTTTCCGTTAACTAGCTGTCTCTACCATACGAACGACAACCCTCAAAAGTCAAAACTTTTGCGAGCTAAGGAATAACGAGGTATTACTTTTTAACGTTCGATTTCTAGATAAATACATCATGAGGACGCTGATTGTGAAAAATTGTCAAGCCTAATATTTCTCTTAGTTTTGATGTTAAAATGCATTTCTCACTTCCGCTGTCTTAGGTGAATATTATCTACATTTTCTCTATGCAGTGGCAATTGTTTTTAGCAATGTTTCAGTTAAGTACAAAAAAAAGATACGGATTTCTATCATCTGATCAACTGAAAATCACATCTTTGAATAATGGTTGGGTATCAGTCTGACAGACCTGACTAGACCTTGAAGGTTTTATGCTATTTTCAATAACCTGTGTGAATGACATCTTGTTCCTCATCTATGTTATTATTGTCTTATCTGATTCATTCTTTTGATATGTACATTTATCATATAATCATCTTGCTACATATGTCATTTTCATATTGCAGTGAGATGAATTTATAAATATATCATTGAACGTAATAAAATGATTTCAGCTTGCACTTATACAAACCAGACACGTCATTGCATTACTAAAAGACTGTTTTCCGCAAAAGGAATTTGAAATAGGTGAGAATTGAACTGCCAACCAGAAGTTACTTGAATTTTTTTCATAGAGATATTTTGCAGTTACTATGAGCACATTAGGTGATAGAGTTCTTGATATCGCTTTACCCAAAATTGGAGAGAAATCCCTGTTCACAAAAGAACTTGAGACTGCCTTAGCAACAGGGTGTGTGGATTTTGTGGTTCATTCTCTGAAGGATCTTCCTACATCTCTACCGGATGGTATGGCTATTGGAGCTGTACTGACAAGGTTTCTATTTATTTACATCTGTCATACATTTCATTATAACAATGTGTATCTACAGGGAAGATCCTAGAGATGCTTTGGTTCTCCAAAAAGATTTGAAAGACCTTTCACTAGCAACTTTACCCCAGAAGAGCGTAATAGGCACTTCCAGTCTAAGAAGAACAGCCCAGTTGTCTAAAAACTACCCCCATCTCAAAGTAGAAAACATCAGAGGGAATTTGAATACTAGGCTGAAAAAACTGGATGATTTAGGAAAGTACCAAGCAATTATTTTAGCTACCGCAGGTTTGGTAAGGATTGGATGGAAAGAAAGGATTTCAAGGGTGAGTGAAAAAGCAAAATAAGTTATTTAGTAACCTATATTTTTTGTGAAAATTAACCAAACAACCTGAGTTTTATTTTTTGAATCCATATTACTGGAAAGTATCGTCTAAATTTTGAAAAGTCTGCATGGTTTAAAAAAAATACAATTGGTTTCAAGAAAAATGAGACATTAAACTTCCCAAGTAACTGACATTACTGAAGTTTCGTCCTATAAGAACATTTTCAAACAAAAAAAATATTGTACAAATACAATATTATATTCGTGCGAAAATGTCCTTATAGAACGAAACTGCAGTAATGTTAGTTACAAATACAATTGGTAAAAAAAACATAGAAAGTTTCATTTCTCATTTTTCATGATGATCTACTACCATGTAGTAAAGGCTACATCCATTAATTTGCTGAATAGGTTTCAAGTTTGAAAATGCTACTGCAGCAAAAAAGAATATCTTCAAAGGAATTCCTCAAGTTCCCCTCATATGTTTACTTAGACCATTATAGTCTAATGGAAGTTATTATTATTCTAGATTTTAACTGAAGATGAACTTCTTTATGCTGTGGGACAAGGAGCCCTAGCCGTGGAATGTCGAGCAGACAATGAGGAAATCATCAGCCTACTCCAGCCATTGTATGACCTTCCGACTGCCTTACGAATCACAGCTGAAAGGAGTTTTCTCAAAACTCTAGGGGGAGGTTGCAGTGCTCCAGTAGCAGTCAGCTCAGAACTGAAGGTTACAAAAGAAAACCAGTATGATTTGAGCCTGAAAGGAGCGGTTTGGTCTTTGGATGGTAAAGAAGAAGTAATCGATTCAGATAATACAGAAATAACGGTCAAGAAGGATTTGAGGTGTACAAATTGTCCCTACAGAGGTACGTATGGGTACTGCCTCTGTAAATTCACAATCGAAATATTTCTAGTTCCATAATGATGGTTTTAGTTGAAGCAAAATAAAGAGAGTGAAAATCAAAAAGATTTGGATTGACAAAAAAATTTTGATTTTTGAAGATTGTGTTTGTTATGAAAAAACATGATTGAACTTTCACAAAAACTCCTATTATGCAGTCTATGAAAGAGTGCCTAAAATAGAATTCTGTAGAATTTAATGACAATATCATACATTCTAAACGAGTAATGATACTTTAATTCAAAATAACTAAAATATGATGAAAAAAAGAAATTATTAACAATGTGAACAGTTTATCTGATGATGTTAATTTCTTTTTGGGGTAGTCCACTAACATTTTTTTACTTCAGGCACTGACAAACCTCTGGGGGACATAGAAACCTGCGGAGACAAATGCTCTATCACTACTAACGGACCTTCATCCAAAAGACCCAAACTGGATAACATTCCGAACGACATCCTAGATAAAGACCCCCATGATAAGTGCCCAATGCAACTACCAGTGGGCGTGGATTTCATGGGTAAATGTCCGTACCTCGAGAACCAGCTGGAATATGACACTAATAAATGCCCAGTGAGTGGCAAAATCGAATCTGCTCGCTATGAGGGCATCACAAAATGCCCTTTTCTTCAAAATGGGGTGCTGGCCATCCCCAGCACTAGCAGAAGACGGAGCTCAGCAGGGTCGGAAACCGATAGCAAACTGTTTTGTGGTTTGGTGCCCCACAAAGATGACACACTAGGTGGGTTGAAGAGTGCTAGAAAGCTGGGAAAGAAGCTGGCTGAGGATCTGATCAGCCGAGGTGCCTTGGAGGTTATGTCGAAGGCTCAGGCTATTGTTCACGGACAGGCTCAAGCTTTAGTTGGTGCTTTCAGTTGATTTTCTATTCGTAGGGCTGTTAGGTTATGGGGTTAATTTCTTTTATGATGAGGGGTTGGGAACAAACAAGTAGACAAGTTAGTAAAAGATGTATTTATAGTTGTTTTAAGAAAGTATATCAATTAATGATCAAAATTGAATATAGAGTATGTATTTTTGACAAACTACAACAACCCACTGGATGGTTCCTGAAATGCAGTAGTTAATTTATAATTTTTCTCCGATCATGAGATGGAAATAGCATGATATTACCATGACAAACAAGGTGCGTTATAACAATAAAATATATGACATTTTTCTGTTCAAATCGAAGACATGAGAAAATTGAGTTGTTGGATAACATTTTCAAACTCTTGGGTAAAATAATATAATGTGTTTTGATATCGAACTTTTTTTACTATAATACTCGAGAATATCCCATTTTTTATGTTATATTCTTGAAAAAGAATTCTAGTTATTAATTCATTTAACAATTGTGTCAAATATTTTTTCTGGGTTTATTGGTCATGATTGCAGGTTTTATGAAATTATTTATAAACATGGTAAATTTGTTTTCTCAAGAGTGGGGTAATAACTTTGTTTATAAATTTGTAAATTAGAAAATATTGTATATTTGTATTTTATCTGAATATTTGTCTTTGTTCAAAATCTTAATTAACTGATTGAATATATGGTGCAATCTTTTTTCAACTGATGTCTTCAATGTTGTTTATTTTCATCTACAAGTGAATTATACCAGTTTTCATAGTTTTTATATATGGGAGTCGTTTTTGATGTCTATAATTGTTAATAACTTGTTAAATAATTTTTGAATAAATTTGTAAATGTTACTGTATTTATTTTGTTTTTGAAATATTTGATGGAATCGGAAGATACTTGTTGAAATTCTTAACATATTCAAAAAACACAATAATGAGATTTTCACTAATAAGTTTCACAAAACATGTGTTTCACTAAATATTAGCTTCTGAAGGAGCTATTGTATAGCGAAACACGTGTTGCGTTTTTAAAAACTGTTAAGTGAAAATCTCACAATAGATTGCATCTTGAATTTGTTTTTGAAATCGCTGTACAAGAAAAAACATTCCATGATGGGTGAGGAAACAACAGTTTATCTGTTATTTTGGAAAAATGTTTGGCTTGATGGACAATGTCTTACATTAACAATTTTTTTTCTTATTTTTGTATCTGAACGTTATTGTATTTCCTGCGTTAATATGTGGCAAAATACACCATACCCACACATGTATATTTTTAATGAACTACAGTACAGAAAAGTTTATCTGTGTGACAATTATAAAATTTTATACTGTCTTCCAGATATCCAAAACATATTTTGTCAGAACTGGGTCAAGAATAATGGCGAAGTTCAAGTAAAGTGGTGCAATAAGAAATCATTTGAACAAATCACACTTTTTAGAAAATTGAAAGTTCAATGAACATGTTCAATATGATTTTTGTGGTTTGTTGAAAATACACAAACCAGTATCGCTGGTATTATCCAAAGAATCGATTATAACTGAGAAAGTCTTACGAAACTTCAATGGTTTCGAAGAGAAAGGAATTTTCAATTTCCATGTATAACTTGTGAACATGTGGTGAGATGGTTTTTCAAACGCTCTATTTTTCATTTGAATAAATAAAACATGAATTACCTAAAGAACTTTGATGTTACAACCCTCTAATAATGATAAATAATTTAAGACAGAGTATATAAAAAGTATATTTTAAGTTTCTTTAATTATAACTGATTAAAAATTCAGCCAGCTGATCTGACAGTCAAATTTATATGAATTCAGTAAAATGGGGGTTTTCTCTAATTTTTAGGAAAACAGGAAAATAAAATCTTTTCACATCTCCTAGTGGAAACGATAACTATGTCCTAATTCCTATCCCAGGCGACTTCCTGAATATCGTAAAATGTTCCAAGTACTGATGAATAGTGTCAATGGGGGAGTATATCTCCTGCATCCTATTCTGGAGATACGTTGGGGGTGCTGTAGGTCCGGCCAAACCCAAGAACCCTTGCAGGAACTCCTTCAGCAAATCCCAACACATTGCGGGCACCACGCAAGGTCTATATTCCACTTCCACTAGAATCCCCTTGAAATTGCTGCTCACCGTCACTGATCCAAGTTTAACACAAAAGTCACCTATTTCAAACCTAGGCCCCTTCGACTCTGCTTTGGTCTGTTTCTTTGAGGTGTAAAAGTGGGACATTTTCATCATTAGCAGGTCAAAGAGACCGTCAGTTGCTAGCGGAATGGTTTTGTTGCCAGTTTCAAGTAAAGAGAAAACTGTGGCAGGTTGTTCGGAGTTGTGGAGGACATGTACCGTCCTTTGATGTCCTAGCTGCGGAACAGAGGTGTATGTTTCACAGTCTACCAAGAATTGACCTTGTTGAACTGCACCCAATTCTGTAATTCGTTTTGAGAGAATGTCTATAATTTGGGGTCCTGATCTATTTTCCGTATGGTACTGGGTCAATATTGTAACTCCCATTATAAAATTTCAAAGTATCTTTATTAAAAGAAATTGGGCAGAAGTTTGGGTAAGTCCCTTTAAATTATATGTATATAACCTTAACATCAAAAACAAATAAACACAAAAAACAACCTCACTTTTTACTTTTGAAACATAAAACCACTTTGCTGTCAGATGTCACGGAAATCGAGTGACATCTTACGTCCCTTTAGGTGCGTTTTGCTTATACTAAGACAAAAAAGCAAGTTAGATCAAATGTCAAGATTTTGCTGCCTGTTTTTCTCGATTACTGTAGCGTAATACGTCAGGAATTCTTGTCACATGGTCGTTCGTTCAATAATGCTATAAAACTGTAAATAATGCTCCAAAAATGTCTTCATTACTGCCAAAATAATCCGTGACTTGGAAGATAATACTATACTACAATTCAAAAATATTAGGTAGTACATCCTCAGAAATGACTGACGTGTTTGCCATAATCTGTCTTGCAGTGATGTACAGAAATTATACTAAACAGATGAGGAAAAATGGAGATGAAATATATAGAATCACAACCTTGATAACAATGTTTTCGTTTTAATGCAATAATATTTCTGAGAATTTAGTGCCTACTATTATGGAATTGTACTACAGACCGATAGTTGAATGCGAAGCAGTTTTCAAGATGAAATAAGTGATATCATGTGAGGTATACGACTTGCCGTTGTGAAAAGTATTTCTGTATCTGTAGAGTAGGGAGGGTGAGTGTAAGCCCACGCACTTAGGCCACATGTGACCCATTGTACATCCTCCCGAGGAGTTGTCCTCCTAG
>WOGO01005981.1:0-12055 GCA_015342085.1 Leptinotarsa defecta
GGCGAGACTAATATCATCAGAAAAGAGGAGGAGAAACGGATAAAATATCGAGATTTTCTCTTCGAACTCCGCAGACTCTTTCCAGATCACTCTGTCAAGATGGTTGTTCTGATTATTGGAGTCCTTAGTGGAATGATGTCCTCTCTATTCTCGAATCTTAAAATCATACCGGCTTGCCGCACTAATGCAGAAATCTTAGCCGCTCATGGCACATGATTCTCGGACCTAATGATCACTTACCCCACGGTGTGGGGAGTGGTCATTGGTTGATAATGCTGGCGCGCCCTCCTGAATGTATCGGGGCTTCAGGGGATAAGGCCTGACCAGCGCACACTACGGTGAAAAAAACAATTATAATAACAGACCTCAACGACGGCTGTTCCAATTTTTATGATTGTTGTGTTTTTCGATTTGAGTTTTTCGGGAATGAAATAATCAGTATTGAAATTTAAAATTTCATTATCATCATCATCATCATCACCCAAGAACGGCTGGACAAATTTTTATAATTTTTATTTTTTTGGATTCAGCTTCTTTGGGAATAGGGTGATTAAGTATTGAAATATATTTCACCGATGAAAATTATAATAATAATAATAATAATAAAAGAAGTCAATAAGATCTGGAATAATTTTTTTGACTTTTTTATGTTTTTTTTATTTTTATGTGTTTTTGGAATTGTCTTTTTCGGGAGTAGGATATTGAGTATTGGAATATTATTGGATCACTAAGCTAGTCAACTAATAATATCGATAGTGATAATGATAATAATAAAAGAACTCATGAACAGCTGGACCAATTTTTATGTTTTTTGTCTTTTTGGCTTCTATTCCTCGGGAAGAGAATAATAAGTATTGAAAAATAATATTTTATCAATAAAAATAATGATAATGTGAGAGGCAAAACATCAGTGATAATAGTGACGTGTTAAAATTAAACGAAACTGATAGTTTACATGTATAAATCCTACTACCAATTTATTATCATTCTCTTGAATATAATCCCTGGGTGATCGAAACACGTGTCGAAGTGTCAAAATGACGGTTTTAAGGTGGGATAAAACTCCAGTGATATTCATTACTACACTAAAGGTTTCATCACAAGTAAATTTTCACTATGCTCGGGAATAAAATTTATAGAATCAAGAACAATTGGTAACTTGAAGAAGGTATGAAGGATATATGTATATAAGAATATATGAAAAACGTTGAGAGCCTAGGACTGAACTGAAAAAATTTGGAAAATAAGATCATCATTGAAAATGACATATTTACACCTGCCCAACTAAAAATAACGCAAGAGGACCATATCTAGGAAATCAAAAATAAACATAATCTGTTCAACCGACAACAAAAACTGAAAATAATAAGGAAACGTGGTATTACTGAGACTGACTCGGAAGATTACGAGGAAGGTTACGCAGCGCCCACGAGAGAAAACATTTTGAGAAAGAAGAAAGCAGATGAATTCAAGAATGCAATATCGAATAAAAGTGTTCATATAAGAAGTCAAATATTGCTTGGTCGAAATGAACATTTCATATTTTATTTTTCAAATTGTCAATATAATTGTTTGTGTAGCTTCATTATTTCAATGAAAATAAAATAAATTCAGCTGTTATTCTCAAAAATTTTTTCTGGATGGGCTAATAAATTAGAGATTATAACTATAACGAATTTCATACACTACTTTAAAATGCTTCTGAGTATAATAATTCAACAAAAAATCATGGATGTTACGAATTCCGTTGAATTAGCACACTAGTTGTATTTTTGATGGCCTTCTCAATGCCGAAAACAAAAAAAAAATGACAATCGCGTTTTCAAAATATTTCATAAAATGATATTTTTCTAAATGAAACACCCTTTATTCCATGATGCATTTCGATTCGTAAAAACATTCTCAACAACAAAGCTCACATCACCTTTCTTTTTGAAGTTGAAAATGAAAATGAACGACGAAATATTTAATAATTTCACCTGTGCAAAAAACTCATCATTATCCAAACAACCAATTTTGGTACTTATACGAATGACAATATTTTGTTACTAACAACAAAAAGAAAAAAATTACCCTGTGATTTGAACTCGTGAAACCCGTGATCATCATGTCGTACCACTCACTTGATACCACTGAGCTATTTTGTATTAATTTACAAAACGATAATTTCCATCTTGAAGCCATTCCACTAACCGGATTCATTTTGGTGAATCAAAATATGTTTGCCGTTTTTGTACAGAACAGAAAGTACTGTAGCGTCATATCAATGCGGTTGGCAAAAAAAATGTTTTGGATTCGATAAAACAGAATTTTTATGAGTAATCAAGTTACCTTGAAATTTTGTTGGAATACTATTTGTCAAATATTCCCAGTATACCATGACAATGTATTAAGTTATTGTAACTGTCAACTTTTGTTCGAATATTTTTCGAAATGGCGTTTTCCTATCAAGAAAAATGTAATATTTTGAAATCATACTTGGTTTGCCAGAAAAATAGCGTGAGAGCACTCCAACACTACACAAATTCGTTTCCCGGTCGTGAATTATCTAATCAGCGTTTTATCTGTGCTTCATCGTAGAGTCAGGAATAATGAGAACTTTTTTGAAAAGAGAAGAACTAAAAAACGTTTCGAAGATACAGAAATTGACGTTTCAGTCTACTTTAAGGTAAATCCAAATGATTCCATCAGAGATTTATCTAGAGAAATAGCTCTTTCGCCGTCTGTTATTTAACGAACTCTGGAAAAATATAAGATTTCTCCTTATAAGTTGAGACCAGTGCAAACACTAGAACCTGGTGACCCTGAGAGACGATTGGGATTTTGTCGGTGATTTATGAATAAATACAGGCAAGATCCAAACTTCTATAGAAATACTATATAGAACACTGAGACTAATTTTTCAAATTGTGGGATATTATAATTTCTAGTCCATCTCCACAATCCGCAAAGACGATTTAGTATCAATGCTTGATGTGGTCTATTTAGAGACAGATTTATTGGTCAATTTTTCCACCATGGTTCTTCGAACGGACCCCGTTACAGTAATCTGATAACAAAAGTGTTAGAAAAGTTTTCTCTGATCTTGATCTGGAGGCTCGTCATATCATGATCTATTTTCAGCAGGATGGAGCATCAGCTCATAATTTCAGAGGCGTGAAAAAAATGTTGCAGGGATGTTTTGGAAACAGATGGATTGCTACAAATGGTCCTGTTGAGTGGCTTTCTCGTACACCAGACATTTTGGAAATTTCTGGAAAATGCAGCAACACGTATTGTTAAGAGAAGGGCCCAAATATGTATTCAACAGAAAGGTCTTCATTCGCAAAAACGAAGAAATGTTTTGTAGTAGTGAAAGAAATAAATATTTCCAAATTAGTCGCTCATTTTCAGTTTTAGAAAGGAAGGTAAAAAAAGCTTTGTTATTGAGAATGTTAAACTATAGGGTGTTCCATTAAGAAAATATCATTTTATGAAATATTTCGAATATACGACCGCCAAAAGTTTTTCTATTTTCGGCATCGAGAAGGCCAATAAAAATGTTATTAGTTTGCCCATTCAACCGAAATCGTAGCGTCAATAATGAGGGAGTTGGAACACCCTGTATATTCCTTTCTTCTAATAAAAATGATTTATTCAAAAAATACTTCGATCTTCAACTTCTCCACCGGAAAAAAGCATTCAAATTTTTGTTTTGACAAAACAAGTACAGACATTCCTCAATGTAACAGTTCAATTTTCAGTAGATTCCTGCTGGTGAGAAGTTTCACTTAACTCATTATGTCGCTACATCTTAGTTAACAACTTCATCACGAGGTAATTTAGTGCGTTTCCTAACCACATCAATATATAAAATAAGATCATGCTGCTATGAAGCGTGTTCAGTTTGAATCATAATACATGTACTTCATTTAGTATAACGGTAATTTACCGCCATGGAAGTTTCATTCCATTGGTTTTCACAGAAGGGAATCATGTGACCACCATAGAATCAAATCTCCCTAGATAGTTACGATGGAATATACAATAAATATGAAAATGTAAATACAAAAACCAATACATTCAATCGAATAAGGTATATTATTATGATTCTAATATATTACGACGTACTCCAGCCCTTTTCTTATTAAAGTAAAAAATAGTGGTATTGCCCAGATGGAAATGAGAGTCCATGAGTTTGCGAATGGAAGGGCGCGTATTGACTGTTGATTGGCATAGAAATTCAATTGAAAGTATTAAAAAGAAGTCAGACCGATGAAACATTCCAATCAAACAGTAAAAGAGGTTTACCTGTTTCTTTTAACAATAAAAAAAATATCAAAGGGCTAAAGGATCGAAAAAATAATACTATTTTCTTCTCATACGTTTCCTCAATAGGTTTCCTACCTCCAAGAACCATCAATAAACCAATGATTTTCTTCTTTTTACTTTTCTGATATGAGATCCAGTATTCATGCAATCTTTATCAACACTTGTGTAGGATCCTGGTTATCTGACATTCTAGCTAGACATTGGAAGACTGACTTCACTTTTGGGATTCAACATTAGTTTCTGATTTTTATCTAACAACTTCAATTACAACCGTGAAAATTTCAATCACACTATAATGTAAATCATTATCAAGAAGCTGGATTTTCTTAAAATCGTAACAGCATGAAATTTCGTCTTTGTGGTAGTGGTAAAAAAGTTTACTAGACTTGAATATCGTTATATTCTATGGACTGGCCGCTGAATATTTTTAATATTGTCGAAATTGACATATGTATTTCAGTAATTCTGCACCCATGAAACCACTGGTTCATTCGATGAAGGCTGATGTATCGAGTCAATTGTTCCAATGTCAATGGAAGTATTCATTACATACATAATTATTCGTACATCAAATCGTATATAGAAAAGCAACACTTCCACTTTTCTGCTTGCTCCTAGGAAGATAACTGATTGGTCATTTGAATAATTTTGAAGAGTTCCATCAACACTGAACTCAAGAAAAGTGGCATTACCTACATTATAATATTTTTGAAAATAAAAAATTCAATTTGACTCCCAGAGCGAAGCTTGGAATCTTTTTTATTCAAGAATAGGATGACGCAAAAATGCAACCAAAAACCTATTAATGAAATGTTGGTACAATTGAAAAACCAGAAGTTATCGATGAAAATCAATGTAAGTAAAACTAGACTGTATGAGTACATTTTGGAAAACTCAATTTGTGGATCTCAAGATCAATGAGTCATTAGTCATTAGATGCGATTGTTTGAGGATACTTATATATTTTGGTAGAGCAAAGGTACATACCGATAACACACGGTCTCACATCAGACAATTAGATAGTTACTTTTCGAATGAAAAAATTCAGTGAATTTTTCACCTGTTGATATTCTCTTGGAGAAAGTATTCTGAAATGAAGATCTGCAGCCAATAACTGAAGCAACATGGCCAAAAATATATACCTAAGGAATCTTCAGAAGAATGAAAGATGAATGAACTAGATATAATCATTTCCATCTAATCAGTCATTAAAACTAATGAGTATTCATAACAATTATTGTGTATTTTAGTGGGAAAGGATGAGAAAAATAGCTACGTCGTTACCAATAATATATCTTCTATCTCAGATCAGGGAGTGAACTAGAGATTGTTTATGGATAGTGCCTTCAGCTCAGATTAAGGATTGAACTGAAGTTCATCTATGAACAGTGCATTTGTCTCAGTCCAAGAGAGAACTGTAGAAGACCTAAAAAAAGGCAGCTTTACTTGAAAGATGTGATTCAAAGTTGTTTCCGAAGTTGTTACCGAGGTTATGCATTTTTTATCCACAAATTATTCTAGAAGAAGACAAAACATTCTGGAATATCGAATTCAATTATTGTTCATTTTTAATAATTTTACTGATGAATTTAGAAATGTTACTTCCCAAAAACAAGCAAATTTGTTGTTGATAAAATCATTGCTTTGAATATATAAAAGGTCTCACTCGTCACCTATGAAAAGGTAATAATAATAATAATAATCAGAATAAGTGGAACGTTTTGTAATGATCGTTAACTGGATAATGTAATATATTTCAAATGAAAGTTCTTATGAGGAATAAAAAACCATTCGCTCCAAATTAAGAAATTGATCACATAGAGTAATTTCTCGATCGAATTGCATGCTGAACGGTATTTCATCTTGGTCATATTTATTTTGATACGCAAATAAAACCCGGTGAATAACTATACGATAACTCATCTTATTGTAAAAACTGTCTCGTTGAAGATCTTAATGCCAATTAAATTTAATTGGTGTCAAAATGAAATTATATGACCCAGGTATAAAGAGACAAAGAAATACTAATTTTTTTCTGAAAGCAGCTGATGAGTAACTAGCTGTGATCGAGAATAGGAATTTTCAACAAACACTGTCCGACAGGAAGTTTTCATTCGAAAGGTGAATGTTAAAATTAGCGGGCTACGTACGATCTTTCATTTTTCATGTTGGAAGACTAGTCCCGAACATGTTCATGGTTTCAGCTGTTTAACATGTTCAGTTTGTTGGTGAGAGACAATTTTCTGCTCTCGAAAAAATGAATCAGAGAATTTGCATCAAATTTTGTATGAGAAATAGAATTTAGTGCTTAAAAACACTTGAAATGTTGACAGTGGTATATGGTGATTGTACTCTGGAGTCAGAAAAATGTTTACAAGTTGTATAAGCTTTTCACAGAAGGCCGAGAAGATGCGAATGAAGACGTTCGCCGCAGCGCATCAACAACCGATTGTTGAATTACTATTAGAAAGTTGCTGAAGTTCGTTCTAATATTGCTGAATTCTGACCAAAAAATTCGTCATATGAGCATCGTTCAGGTATTTTTGAATGACGTCAACGGCGATACAAATTTGCTCAAAAGGGGCATAACTGTGGACGAATCATTGATATATGGTTATGACATCGAAATCAAAGTCCAATCGTCCTAATTGAAGAGAACTGGAGAGCCAAAACCAAAGAATGCACGCCAAGTTTGATCGAATGTCAAGGTTTTTCTCACTGTACTCTTCAAATACCGTGGTGTCACTACACATGCTTCATAGTCGTACTGTCAATATGGAGTATCACCTTGAAGCCATATACCGCTTGTGAGAAGCAATATAAAGAAACCGACCGGGATTGAAGAAAACTAATTTATGGCTATTGGATCACGATAATGCATCTGCTCCCTCGTCATTGCTTGATCGTGATTTCTTGGCCAAAAAAACACGGTAATCATGTTTTGGCAACCATATTCACAATATTTGCAACTTTTGGCTGTTCCCAAGATTGAAGAGACCCATAAAATGTTTAAAATATATGTTTAAAATATGTTTTTTCCGTTAACCAGTTATCGCATGAACCCTCAGAAGTCAAAACTTGTGCGACCTAAGGACTAACTAACGAGGACTCACTAACGAGGTCTTAACGAGAGGTTTTGCGACGATTGAGAAGATGAAAACCCAATAGCTATGGGAGCTCAAAGACATACCAAAAAGTGCATATTAAAATTGCTTCGAGAATTGAAAAAAATGCTGCCAGATGTGTATCATATCAGAGAGAGAACACTTTGAAGAGGACAAAATTGAAATCGATGAATAAATGAGAGAGAAGAAAAATTAAAATTCACTTTATTTTTTTAACAGACTTCGTAGATAAGCACCCACATTGTGATACTCTAGTAACAGAAAGTATCGTGTTAGCTTGATAGTTGTCACTACTGATATTAAGACTTCGCTTCGTTTCATTTCGTTTGAATTTTAAAAAATAGTTAGCTACAAATCTTTATAGGCAAAAACACATTTAACTTCTATCTACGCAAAGGCCGGCCCTAATTTCCGTGATGCAGAAAGCGTGTTCAATGCAAGATTTCCTGATAATTTAATCTGTCGCAATCATCTCAGGGAAATGATTTATACATTTCAAACAGCTAGATGAGCTGGAATGAAATTTATCTCCGACGAAAAACAAATTGAGTCTGTATAATAACCCTCTGCAGTTCACGACAACAGTCGTCCATGAGAATGATGTCTCGACAACCACCGCCAAGAAATACCTCAGAAGACATGCTTTATTTTATTAGTTTGGACTTCCATTGTCTAATCCCTACTAATTTATAAATGCGAATGTAAGTTTGTTTGTTACGGTTTCACGCGAAAACTACTCAACCGATCATCATGAAATTTTGTACACATGTTCTTGGAGAAATTATATAGAAGTAATATAGGATACTTTTTATTAAAACATATTTTTTATGTAAGATAAAAAAATTGTTTGTCAGAAAAATCTCAAAATCTAGCTAGTTAAACGTCATATAGTTCTCATATTGATTCATTTCTATTGCACTGACCCTTTTTTAATGGCATTAATGCGAGCGAAGCCGCGCGTGAAAGCTAGTATGATATAAATTGATTTGAAATCCCTGAAAATATCTGTGAAAAATTGGAAAGGTTAGCTGAAAAATAACAATTATATCAGGCAAAAGGAACTGAAATTACAATGAAATAAAATACAAGCAACAACAAAAAAAAACAAAAAATTGAAATATCACCACGAGATGAAATTTAAAAAACTATATTAACAAGAAATGAAAATTGAGAATTGAAAGATTCCAAACCAAGTGACTTTACGACGTTTCGATTGTTAGTATCCACAATCGTCTTCGGGTGATAACCCGAAACATTGCCAACTACCTTCAACCAAACATTAGTTTTACCCCTATGAACTGAAGATATTACATGAATTGACTGAATATGACTCGGACAAAAAAATGCAGTTTCGTGAATTGATGTCGGAGCATTTGATTGCAAATCGAGAAGTTCTGAAAAAAATTAATGTCCGGACAGAAATATTGGAAATCATATTTTTGGTCCCATATATATGGAGAAATATAGAATTAGTGAATTATATTTCGAAATTCTTCAAAAACTCCTCCACGGTTTCAAGGAACTATGACCAAGAATCGAAATGGATTCAAAAATCCTGTTCTTTCACAAAAATACGCCCGTTCATCTTTTCAGGCCTGTAAGTTATTAGTTTCATCAGACATATTCAGGTGTGTGGATTGGTAGTGAGGTCCATTAGACTGACCTGCTCGTTCACTGGATTTGACTCTTCCTGATTTTTTCGCTCGGAGCTGCATCAAATCGAAAGTTTTCATTATCATGTAATCTGAGACAATAAGACAAATTGAAGACATAGTTACCGGAACTTGTTCTGGTTTTTGTTCGACTTATTTTTTTTAATTGTTTGTCTGATCTTCAGCAATTTCATTTAATTTCTGTAGTAACTTTTTTGTAATTCTGTCAGAATCAACTGAAATAATACTTCTTCAAATTTGAGTACAGTCTTACAAGGGCTATCTATTTCAGGTTCAAGACCACTTTTCCAAAAGTATTTATATTGTTATCATTTCGAAAGCACCTAATATGCGAATGACAAGTGCTACCAAAACTTTTGAATTTGTAGGGTTATGCATGTCAGGTTCAAGATCACATTTCCAAAAGTATTACGATTTTCATAATTTCGAAAGTACCTGATTTGTGAATGACAAGTGCTACCACAAACTATTGAATTTGTATATATACGATTTCAAAAACTGAAGCAAATTTTTATTTTCAGATAATAAAGATCATGTGGTGCAATGATGTTTTTTTCATATTGTGCTTGGTTAATATTTGTCATTAAACTCTATTTGAAATAACTGAAAATCAACTCTGTGTTGATATATCTATAATTTTTCTGGAAGTATAGTTTCTTCTTCATAAAAAGCATAGTTTTGATGAAAGTTTGAACCTTATTTTAACTAATAAGGTATTCAGGTGCCTACAGGTGCATATTTTAAACTTGTAATGCCATTTATTGATTTGCAAATAGATAAAAACAACCTTATATTGACAATTGGAGAAAGCCTAATGAAGACTTGGCATCATTACTCAATAGGTACTGTCAGGAAAGTTTTGTTACTGTAAAGTTTGCATACAATAGTGATTATACTGTTCATAAAATAGTTTACACTTTTGTCATATATGTAGAGCTGAATCACTCTGTATTTGTGGTCAGGATAGCATTATAAAAACGAAGTATTTTTTATATTTTTTATATTCTGATTTGCGACCGACGATCGCAGACTTTCCTATTTTCAATAGTAATGAATAAACTCTAATTCAAATCAGCTGAATTTTGTTTACATCATTCTGTTAGGATATTCAAAATAATATCAAGACCGAACATTTAGTTTATTCATTTCCAGGGATTCCAGCAAATTTAATTTTTGTTTTTACTACATACAGAAAATAAAAAACAGAAATTAAACCTGCAGAAATTCCTGGAAATTAATACCCCGAAACATTCAAATTGCCTACTGAACGACTAAAAAGAAGTTAATTTCTCACGACTGGCAGTGTTAAATTTATTTTCCCGAAAAATCAAGTACTAGAATTAGTTGAATCATCAGTATAGTTTAAACAAAGTCAATGCGAAGAGCTGAATAAAAGAGTACATTAGTCTTTACTACTACTGAAAAAAACCTTGTAGGTTTATGAAAAATATAATTAATTTTGAAAAAAAAATAATACCAAGCCGCCCATGCCATACAAAGAAAGTACCGACGTATTCAGTAACTATTTAGTTTTTTATGTCATTCTAACTGACTTCCTATGTACTATAACAATAATTTACCTGATATGTATCTGCAGGAAAACCTGTTCTTGAAACTACCAATTACCAATTAGTAAAGTAATCTCTCTCGATTAAGGTCGATAATTTGTTTAAATTGCTTTAACACTTAGTGTGGAGTACCAATCCAACTGGGGATGCTACTATGTAGTGAAAGGCATACAGGAAATAGAGTCTATATTGTGACAGATTGAAATTATTACCAATGTCACTGTATTCAAAATCCAATGATATTTTTTTCGATCATAGATATTTATAACAATATTTGAACAATTGAAAACACTCCTTCATAATACCACTGGCCCTATAATACTAGCAACATGGGTTTTTACAGGCATTTTAGTACGATTATGGTAGAGCGATACCCTTATGTCAAATTGAAAATATTTAAGGAGACCTGCGGCTTGCTATGTGGTCAGACAGCCGACACCGATGGCACGAAACGGCGTTAGAAAACCTCAAAATTGTTTTTTCAACCAAATGTGCTGGATGAAATTTATAAAATTATCGCAATCGAAAGGGTTCACGAAATCTACAACTTTAAAAAACACATGTGTTATAATGCATATACAAACCTGTACAAAAGAATACTTTATTTATTCAATGTATTCACCACAGAGAATGATTTTCTATCTGCTTTTAGCCGAATCAACGAAGATTTTTCACGGAAGTCCTTAGAAACAGCGCCAAATTTGATTTTAATTCTCAAATCAAATCAAGCCAATAATTGTGTGAAAGCTACTTTTCGGGCTTTTTTGCCGTGTTCTATACATTTTTATGCCTGACATTACGTCTACTACTGCGGTAGATATTATCAAAAGCGATGTGGTGAAGGTCGCAGTATCCAAGTTGGTCCCGTTGTTTACCACGCAGAAACTGTGATGTTAGTATTCGACTCTGGTGCATTATCAACCATGAGGCTGCTGATTATCTTGCAAAGGAGGGTGCTGCAAGCGGCTTCATCGGACCAGAACCTGCCTTTGGCATCGATTCAGGTTTTGCCAAACAAACATTGAACACCTGGATGGCAAGATTTATGGACTTTTGGCAAAATCTTCCAGGATTGGCTCACTCCATGGCGTTCATTCCCACTTCGAAGCTTGAAACCAAACAGTTGTTAGACTACAATAGAGATGAACTACGACATCTAATAGGCCTTCTCATATGTCACTGTCTGAATCATCATATGCAGAGACTCGGACTGTAGGAAGACAGTATGTATCGCCTCTGTTTGGAAAATGATGAAACTGCATATTTTGTGTCTGCCCCGCTGCGGACCGAATCAGGTTTTCAGAGTTTGGCAGAGCCAATTGACCTGAAAGACCAGTCACCATATAAACTAATGGATGTGAGCCAAAATAAACCCTTG
>WOGO01005982.1:0-12054 GCA_015342085.1 Leptinotarsa defecta
ACTTGAGGGTTTCCTGGATCAGGATATAAATTTGCTAAACTTGGAATGACATCATTTTGAAGTAGTGCCAAATAATTATCGCCATTCAAGTTGCCCTTAATGAAAAAGGAGCCAATGATGTGGTTTCCTACAATATCTGCCCAAACATTAACCTTTTGAGAGTATTACGTGTGTTCTTCTCTCATCCAGTGAGGATTTTCCGTTGACCAGTAGCGACAATTTTGCTGATTAGCATGACCGTTAAGAGACAAAGTACACTCATCAGAAAACATAACGTCTTCTAAGTGGATGATATTGTTATCCAACATGTCCGTCATTTGCTCACAAAAATAAGTTTTTCTATGAAAATCGCTTTCCATGAGCTCCTGAGTAGGTTATCATTTTATAGGGATGCATTTTATATGCTTTTAGTATGTTTACTAACGATGGCTAACATTTAATGTAGTGGATGCCTGTCTACTCGATATTTGTGAGTTTTCCTCAAACTCAACCATCACATCTAATTTGAGTTCATCACTCATTGCTTTGGCAGCTGCTTTTTTCATCTGTCCCACATAACCCAGCTCGCGAAACTGCTTTTCTATTTTGCTTATTGTTCGTTGAGATATGGGCGTTAAATCAGGAAATTTCTCATGAAATAGGCGAGCTACTTCCTGTTGTGTCGGGTTTTATCTCCGTAACCAATCATTTGTAAAACTGTTATTTTATGCGTCTCTGTTAATGTTACCATTCATCAGACTTGAAGTTGACGAACTTTTAACTTAAATTAAAATATTGACAACTAATGTTGTAACATACAAAACAAGTTGACAAGGCGTTTTAAACTAACGTTGCCATGGAAATTATTTACAGTTTTTAAAAGGATACCATCTGAAAATAACATTGCTACGGTTTTTGCTTGATTTCCTATTATCAGTACCTCGACATAAAATAAGTTTTGATTATATTGCAATAAGTTTCAAGTGTATTTTATCGAATTTCGGTAACCACATGATTTTAATTTATTTTATTTTAATTGTCGCAATAAACTTGAAAGCGATAACATTTTTGAATAGAGAATGAAAAGACCTTTCAACTGATATATCACAAACCTATTCTTTCCATTAAAAAAATTGCGGGTTGTACCTGTGGGTTCGTCGAGGGTTGAAGGTAGGTGTAGCATTTATCCATTGAAGTATGTCAAATTATAATTTAAATTTGAAGGGTTTCGGGATTTTGTTAAAATATGTACCGTAATCGAAATAATGAATGTGTTCCATTTGGATTTTACGCACTGTATATCATATTCGCATTAAGAAGAATAAATAATATTATAGAAAGCCGAAAAGCGTGTTTTCCACCTCCGTTTTATTTGAAAAAAAAGTTGATAAGGCTCCCTCGGCGATAAATAATGTAATGGAATGAAAAGTAATGGAATTGAGAACTTTCCATATAAACTTTGAACAGCCTTCTATGTCGTCACATTTAAAAAATAGAAAGAATTACTTTTTATGTCTTCACTGTATGCGACTTTTTGTGACGGCTGCTAAAGATATTCATGAAGTTATTCGTAGTGGAAAACACTATATGATTTCTTCACATGAATTATCTTCGACAATTTTCTCAAAACTTACTAATAGATACAATTATGTAGCTAAACACGTGTCGCGCTTTCTTAAACCTTTCATAGTGAAAATCGCAGTAAACTTTGATACGGATACATTGAAAACACATTTTCCACACCAAAGTAGAACTACCATGTTAGTATCATCAGGAGATGAGTTCCAATTTTATAGTTTGATATGAATTTTCATCAAGTAAGTATCGGTTAGTTTCATTCAATTTTCAATGATTTTCTTCACGAATCTTTCATTTTTTTTTAATCGAAACATCATTCACGGATCGTTGATTGCTTCATGTTTCATTGATATCCTTACTCATTAAGCGTATAATGATTAAAACCAGTGACAGTTGGCCTGAATTGTAAGGAAACCCCGACTAATAGCCATGTTATTGCAAAATGTTTCATAACTGTCGAACGAAATGAATCGAGTTGTAAAATGAAAGGTATGCATGACTATTTTGTTATCTTTCTGCTCTCCAGGGTATCTTATAATGATATCGTGCTTTCTCCTGCAGATCGTGATATACAGGGTTAAACCTGCAATTTTTCCTCACTTACTAGACCACGATTATTTTAGAGTTGCTGTAAACTGATAGTGCAAGAACAATGTCTGTAAACAAAATTCTCCTGGATGCTTACCTTATTACTTCTATCAAAAAATATGTAGAAGAAGGCAATTTTCTGAAATCCTCGAAAACGGCTCCGATTTTAATTATTTTTATTTTTGAATTTTTTGCTTTTTGATATTGTTTGAAATCAGAAATATTCCTGTAGAGGAAACAGAATCATTCATATTATTAAAACAATATGAATGTTATTTATATATAATATGCATATTGTTTGTGTCTGTGTTTTTTTTTGAAAAAAAATCTTCGACTTTTGAAGGTCGTATGTAAAGGACATCAAATGGATCTCAGAAAAAATTCAATACATTTCAACGTGCATACATATCCTGTATGTTTATTTATTTATATATAAGGAATACAAACGGGACTGACCCAAAACAGTATTCACAGATAATATTTCTCAATATTATAATTTGTTTCTATAAATAGTTTCTAAAATTGTTATGAAGTTGAGTGCATGGAGTGAATGAAAATGATTATATACATAATAATACACAAATGTTAATACACAAATACATAAATATATACACACAATTACCAATCAAGTCTATGTAGCAAGAAAATGTTTTTTCAAGGTTTAGAAAAACTTTGAAAATGAGAAAGAGAAAATATCAATAGAGATGGAATTTGACAGCGTTTTTTATGATATGTTGCACCTATGCATTGGAGAGTTGAAAAAATAGTATGTTTGAGATTGTTCGTAACGAAATGAATTCTGATGTCTAGTAATATGAGAAGGAGCATTGAGGTAAATGTTACTAAGGATAGCAGGCGAATTAACTCAATTATTTATGACTTCAAACAGGAACTTCACGTCTGAAATTTCCCTTCTAGTCGCTAGTGTTAATATCTTTAGTTCATTCCGAACGTGGATACGGTTACTGGGGTTGAGTAAAAAACATTTTTATTGGTATAGTCTATGATTATATTCTGTACCCTTTCAAGTTTATTTATGTAAATGTCAATAACACAAAATGCGCAATAATAGACTCAACTCGCTCTAACATTCGCATCCACTTCAGTGTTACTTCATGTTGTACAATTGTTACACCATTTTATGTTACATTATTATACGTGTTGCACTTCTTCCGGAAAATACTCTAAATTTTGTACAATTTTGCATTTGATCGATGATAAGAAAAAATCCTTGTCGGTTCCTGGTAGCAAAGGCCCATAAAAATTGGAAAGTGAAGGAGAATATTACGACAGCTGTCATTCTTTAGATTTTTCTTAAAATTTCATATATGCCCTTTGCGTTTGCTCCCTCCACAAATTGAAGCATTTTCTACTTGATAATGCACACCTGTATCTATGATATGTATAAAATTCAGCTTTTATTACTATAATAGATTGGAATTTAAGAGTATTCGGCGGAAGGTTGTCATCTGCCATCATGATGATCCAATCTTTATAGTAGCCCATCATTCCCTACGTTTGTTGGGGCCATGCACTGCACAAAGGTTGGTATTTACGGACTTTTAGACTATAGGAATAGTATGCAGTTGATTAAAAAACAGTTATATTGAACGGATGAAACTTATATGATATGAGTAAGTAAAAATAATTTGAAAATTTAGTGCGGGCCCAAATGCTAACATATCACCCTCAATTGGTTCTGATTTACTTTTTTGGTGAAATGAAACCGTTTACCTAAAATTGATAAGTTGACTTGAGAAACTTAGATCTCTGTCGCTAATAGTTTGTGAGAGAAAATCATTAATAAATACTATTTCTCAAACAAAGCATTACATTATAAATGAAAGTGTTCCTAGGGAATGAAAGTTCCTTTTTTTCTCTATACGGAAGCGAACGTATGAAACAGTTCTTGTAGGATACTGCTCTACAAGGAGTAAAAGTAATCACTCCATTCTAATCTACCTCAGTGGACAGTGTCGCGATGCAGGGCAATTTTTCGATTTCTATATGATTACGTGACTTGCATCGTAACAGTGCTCAAATATAATCCAATCAATGCAGATATCGTACACACAATAAACTTGCCGGATATGTTGAGGGCACTTGGTTCTATAGCATTTTCTCACAGTGATAAATTGATATTGAATGTTGAACTTGACTTTTACGAGGGCAACAGGTAATTACACATTTGTAAATGAATTAAAAGTAAAAAAAAAACTTTTTTAAGTACACGCTTTTATTTACAAGCATTAACTAGAAGAGAATGAACTTTAAATTAAATCAAACTCATCAGTTTATTAGATTACTTTTAATGGTATTCGTTGAAGCTTGTCACGAGATTCACCTATTTTATCATTTTTTTTCCGAATAACTTGAGTTCATCACGATCAAATTTCATATTATATTTTTGTTTCTACACAAGTGAATATCTCGACCATTATATGATAACTTGATGAGTTTGATTCAGTTAAAAATCTGTCTTTTTTTGAGTGCTTTATAATAAGAGCTTGTACTTAAAAAGGTATTTCTACTATTATTTCATTCATCATTTTTGAGTTATCGCTAGAGATATTTCTTGGTCTGTTTATTCCAATCAATACGCCATTGTTGCATGGCCGGTCCCAACAATATTTTTTTGAACACCACCAAACTATTCTCAACCTTCGACTAGTTATAACTCTGAAATTGGTATGGCGTCCATTCTGTTTACCACCATTTCGAATGTTTCCCCATCGAATTCTTTCATTTGCATTTTATGTCAAAATCAAAAGTCTTCATTTACTACGACAAGTTACTGACTAATTGGACTTTCCAGTAGTTTAAATTACGCAGTATCTTTTTGATGTGAACTTTTTAGTTTGCCTCTACTTTACTTCAGCAGATTCTCTATTGAATTTATTTGAAGAGCGTCCCCAACGTTGGTAGTGGGAGCTCTTCACTTGGGACCCAGATTTCCAACCTTATTGTAGTTCCTCCTGTTGCCTCCTGTCTCACACTTATACGCCACTTATCCTGAGATTGATATTTAGGTTGATCGAAGAGCCCATTCACTGAAGGTTGGTTTCATAACAGACTCTCGGCAAAAGCGCATGCTTAAAATATCTCATTATCGAAATTTCGGATACGATTCTGGTCATACTTTTATATCTCCTCTCTAAACCTATGCTTGTATACAGCCTCATAGCTTGCAATTATCAATGTTTTGGAGATACACAACGAAAGCTTCCAGGGGTTCTTTCGTTTCTGCTAAGAAACGAATGAGGTCATTAATCGACGTTAACATCACTTCCATTTTGAACAAGGAACCCTGTTTGGAAACAGCCTTGGAAATTTCTTTCCTCTGTCCGCCATGTCGATAAAGCACCGAGGATGCGTGTTGTTCTCAGAGGGTTTTAAGGGTGAAGATTTGCCCGCAAGAATCGTTGGTGTGGTTTTTGTTTGTCGAGTGCTCGGGAACTGCAGACTTCTGTTCTTGTCCTCCTATCTGCTCGAGATGAATAATCTTCCAATTTGACAAAATGGTTAGGGCTTTCGCGGCCAAAGTTTTCAGTATCACTATTTCTCGGGTTCGAAAGTCGTGCATTTTTGGATTTTTTTCCTGACGTTTCGCTGGCGCGAGTGGCTAGCTTGTTCAGAGGTTCATAAATCCTGTGTTGATATTTCCAGCAGGGGTTTATTGTATACCGTGCACTTGTGGGAAGGTATACATCGGAAGCACCAAAAGTTCCATGGGAACAAGGTTTACGGAGTATATGAAAGAAACTTCTGACCAGGCCAAACGCACAAGTTAGCTGTGGCAGAACACTTACTAAGTGAAGAAAACCACAGGATTCCGTTTGAAAATACGGAACTGATTGTTCCCGACCAGGGATACTATAGCAAACCGGTATGGAAGGCAATAAAAATCCACAAACACACGGATAATTTCAACAGAAAAGAAGAAGCTGTGAACCTCAATCGAATATGGAATCCCATTCTAAGAAGTTCAAGAATAACAAACAGCATGACGGCAGATAGAAGAAGATCAACGAATGTTATTGACAATTTACCTAATCCACCAAAAGGTATTATCGCACCAGACTTTCTGAATCAACATAAACACGTTTTACGAAAGTTGCCTACCTGAGAAGTCAACATAAATACGCGTTACGCAGCCGTAGTATCCAGTCTTCGGAGATATTAACTCAGGATGCATAAACCTCTGAATAAGCTAGCCACTCGCGCCAAAGAAAGGTCGGGAAAAAAATTTCAAATATCCACGGCCTTTCAAACCCGAAAAATAATAACACTGGATATTTCAAACTGTTTAAAATGTTGCTAAGAAGAAGTTATAACCTATCGGAACGCCAAAACCTTTGATTTACGGTATTGGCAACACGTGCGTTCTCTACCAAGTTAGCAGGCATGTCCTTCTTAATGGGGAAACTAGGGTCTCAGTTCTTTGGCCACACTGGCCTGGAACGTAATAAAACTTTCGACCTTCTCGCAAGAGAGGGTGCTGTAAATGGTTTAAACGAACCAGAACCTGTTATTGACATTGTTTTTGGATTTTCCATAAAACACTGAACACATGACTGCAAAGAGCCTTCGAAAATTTAAGTGAATGATCTTTTAAACTGTTCAAAATATTGTTGACAGAAATTTGATACTGAGGTTTTCAATCCGAAATATTTTATCCAAAAATTGGAAATCTGCCTCTTCTTTCGCGATCTCCTGCCTATCATCGAAATGCGATGTTTTTTTTTCAACTAGTTGTTTAGATTCATTCTAGATGCATCCTCCTCTTTTCGTACACTCAGTAGAAAATTTCTACGCAAATTTAAAGCCTCAGTCATATGCAATAATTCAAAAAACAACAGAGATGTTTTTTTGAACAAGCATTTCCACTCTTTCGGTCTCAAAGTTTAGTGGAGGTATCACAACACGTCGTTGTAGCTAATGTTGAAAGTAACAAACTCTATATGCTCCAGAAATTCTTCTGGAGTTCGAAGATATGTGCTATTAATCGGCATTTCAGTATCTGCTCCACTTTCCATAAATTTTCTGTGTTTATCATATTGGCTGTTGAGTAGACTCTGATAACCTCACTTCAAGTGTTGTTTGAACCAATATGTCATCATGAAGTAGCATCTTTATGCACCTCCTCCGTGACGTAAGTTAGCCTTCTACAGATCTGCTTCCTATTAAACTTTGATGATTGTTTCATCCACCCTACTGAATGTCATGAAATTTTTGTGGTGTTTTGCCTCGCAATGCTAGCACTAGTCTATCCATTTGTTAATGTTGAATTCTGCCACATATTGTCGACGATATGTAGCTCATGATGACTGGTTTTCGAAAGTTGGCGACTTCAGGGTTTTACCTGAAGATAGTCTTGTTGCTGTTGGTAAGGCTGATAGGTAAACTTAGACCATGGAAAGGTTGCTCAATTGGAAATGTGAATGTGAACGAATTGATGTATCAGTTTATTATCCATATTTTCCACGACCTCTTCGTCAAATTTTTGTATCACTTTCTCTATGGTCCGTTCATTCATCCTTTCCTGCAGTTCATGCCAATTTCTCTGACTTTACCTCCAAATTTTTACATTCCACTCCAAATTTCTCTAAATTCGAATATTTCACCTTGGGCTCATTGGCCATTATCTGTCATTTTAACAACATATCTAATTCTACTTTCCTCCCTTTTATTTTGCATCCTTATTCTTCCAATTCTTCTTTTTTACTTCTTTTTAGTGCTTCGTTCATTTTTGTAATTTCTCTTGGTCTTCTCCCCTCTTTCTTCTATTTGCATCTTTTTCAAAGTGTACTACTATTCTACTAGTCAAGCACTGTCATTTGATACCCATATTGAGGTAGTTGTGAAAAAATATGTAATCCGCCATTCTGTAGCTGAGGCCATCTTGGATTTGCATCTTTATTTCTCAAGACAGAATACAAGCACTAGCACTACACGAAAATCCTCAAGGCGCTCTTAGAGTGGTACCCGTGCGAAGGTAGCGATTCACATTGGATTTGAATTGCTAAAGATTATATCCAGTTGGAAAAACGTTGTCAGGAAGTTCATTCCACATAAACGCAGTTCTCCAAATGAAAGAGTACTTGAAAAGTGAATTTCGAGGTATAATGAGTTGAACCTCAAAACGATTAACAGCCACAGTCTGTCGCGTATTTCTGATATGTACCGCTCTTGATGGAATCAAATAAGTTAGGTCACTTGAACACTTTCCGTGAAAATATCTATAAAAGAGAGACAAATCTCCAATCTGTCTATGATGTTCCAGACTATCAAGGTTGCGATTGATGGCTCTTTCCTGGAAGGAATCCAGCAGCTTCAGGATATGCATAGGGGTGGACCTCTATACATGAGAACAATACTCCAAAGAAGGTCTGATCTGAGCTTTATAAAGCATCAAAAGTTGCTGAGGTATGTACAGTTCTCTGGTTCGGAACAGTGATCCAAGCTGTTAAGAAGCAGCCTTTGCAATTTCAGCGACATGATTGTGCCAAGACATATTGGTGTCCATTTTAACCCCCAACAAACTTACCGAAACAGAGAGCGGTATTGTGTTTTTCAAAGTGTAGTACTGTTTTACCAGTCAAGTCCTGTCAAATGAAATATGATACAAGGCAAATATCGGAAAATAAAATACCTCTCCCTATTCCGAAATCTACGTTGACAAAGGATACTCTGATTTATGAAAGCAAAAAATATATAATCACATACTCTCCGAAATCAGAAATTCAGAAAAGAAGCTCCACTCAAAAAGCATTCTTTGAAGAAATTTCACAATGAAACCCTGCAATGATTTTACTTCAGATATGATTTTATTCTCAGGATATACTATTTATATTCTATTTATTTTTTATTTAATTTTTATGTAATTTTTGATATATCCACTAATTTCATCTATATTTGACATATGTTTATTCTTTAACTGATTAGTATAGGATTATTTTACTTTTGTAAATATTTTGCATATTTAAAAAACCGCGCTTTAACATTTTTCTCTCACATGCTTTGCCAATAAGAACTTGTTTCTTGGACAATGAAGAAAATTTCTCTTCCTCCCTCTCTCTTTCATTTGATACCAGTGTTGAGGTACTTTTGAGAAAATATGTATCCCACTATTTTGTAACAGTGGCCATCTTGGATTCACAATGATACAGAATTCATTAAATTATATCGACATCAAAACTAAGTTTTTTTTTCTTAAATTCCCTTCGTGAATTCAATTCTTTTTCGTTTTGAAGTTGGCGGGTTCATTTAAATTTCGTGTAAAGGATCTAAATTCACAATTGTCAAGAATGAAATTCACCAACATTGATTTGTTGCAAGTTAAATTTCGAGATTGATCTCCATAAAATGAGAATGGGTTTTTGCCTCCCTGCAAACTCCACTTTTCAGCTTCGATCAAATTCAATTAGTTTGCAGTAAACAGTGATTTATACCTAATTCAGTGGCTAACGTTGAATGTTAGCTTTTACAACAAACGTTTATCAGGAAGCACGGTTGAATCTTTGATTACTATTCAAATTGAAAAAGGAAAATTTTTAAGAGAAATTGTTTATTGAAACTTGTCTCTTCAAATCAGATGAAGAAGTACGTTATAAGGAGAATGAGTACTTCGTCGGTTAATATTATCCAGAACGTTGCTGATGAGGTGATGAAACAAGTATCTTATCACCTTCAAAGTACACTGTCGAGTAAGAATTTATTTCGAAATGGTTTTTCCCTCATATTTGATATCTAACAACACTTCTTCATGAAGAAGTTTCATTGTAGTTATTCTCATCCTTCCTTTTTTTAAGTTTCTCACAGCAATAGAAAGTCGAAAAGCATCTTTTCGTTGGTTGCTATGTGTGAACCGCTCAATGTTATTCTGGAGTTCTTGTAGAGAAAAAAATCAATAAACTATTTGGAAAATTTGATAGTTATACAATGTTATGGGTGAAATACTCCAAAAAATTTCGTCGAAACGAGAAAAATGTATCTTGTTTTTTCAAACAAATATTTATAAACTGAAAAATTTCAACTTGAAGGTTATTTACGCCACATGATTGTTTGGTTGACGTCACAATTCTAATATTGACAGCGTTAGTATCACTATTTGCCATAATCTCAGTATAAGTTTTCATATTAGATTATGACTGGAGAAAGCTCAATGAGTAATAAATAAGGAGCGCTTCAGATTATTAACTTCGGCAGACAATGTGGGAAACTAATAACACAATTCTGCTACATTCTCTGGAATTACTAGAAAGGTTCATTTTCACTTGTGACAAAATCATTAAAAATGTCACGACACGCTACTTCTAACCAACTTTTTTGTTATATTCATAGAGTTTTTTCATAAAAATTCTCTTTTGGCATTGAAACGGTGTTATTTTTACAATATGTTTATATGTTTTAAACCATACCCAATATCCAGCTAAAACAACAATAAGTACTATTCTACACAATGGTACATAAAAAAAAATCACAGAATCTGACCCATTGTTAGCAAGCTGATGTAGACTATAACTCAGAGGAATTTTTGGGCAGCGTTACCACATCTAATATTGAAATCCCTCCAAACATATTTGAAAAAAACACATAAGTAGCATTAGTGAGTATTCATATTCAACAGCACTTCAACATCATCGATTCATAAAGACTTCTAACTTCAATAAGTAGACACATGTTTTTGGTGCGTAGGGTTGTCTGTTTGAATTCATATCGTTTGAAGCAAAGTATATGCTCAAATACCACTCAGCAATTGGAAAAAGGAACGTTGTTCCTCACATAACATTAAAGAATGCAACTTCATCATAGGCGCGGAAAAACCAACACAAATATTTAGGAATGACCACGAATCGATAACATCAAAATTATCGAAAATATCATAGGATTATCAATAGACTATCTGGAAATCTATCATTTTTCCCATTGAAAACCATGTATTTTATTTTATTTTAACTTAGATAACTTGCCCCATCATACCTTTGATATGCTTCGAAAAAAAAAATATTTGTATATAATGTGGAATGTTTCTCCTGATGTAGTTCATATGTCGTGTCCGTTATATTAACACTATCGATTATTACATATTCATTCACATACTCGAAGACTAGATCAAGACTGTAACACCTGTGCCGGTTGCAATTTTTCATTTCACTTGTTCATTAACTACAGTGCTTTTATGCAATGCGTGTTTTACGCGCTAGACAAAATTGAATGAAATCGCTTTACTTTAATTACAGTAAATAAATGTCTTTTAATTCCTTCCAAATTTAGTATCTTCATTGAGTTTTTCTCTCCGTGAATGAGAATAATCGTTCTCAGTGGTGTAACTATAATGTCGATTGTTGACTTTTTGTACAGGGTCGACTCCTGGGAAGAGTGATCCTTTTTAGTTGTAAACTCAGATTGAATGTCGCTTTTTCCATTGAAGCATAACGTAAGTCCTCCATTTCACTGCCATATTTATTGACTACTTGGCTATTTTACGACTATGTTATAGGCAAAATTGCAGTTTGATTCAAGTTGAACACAGACTTTTTTTTTGAAAAAATCGAATTTGAATTACCAAACGAAAAAATATGATATGTAGAGAATATATTATTTGAATGAAACCAGTATTGCTATTTTAGAAATGATAGGTCCTATATAAGGTACGAATTTGGGGGCGAAAATATTACTATATCTTTCTGAATTATATTTAATCTTCGAATGATCAAGTAGTTTTCATAGAAGAGCTCTAAAACAATGCATTTTAAACTTATCATTTCAACCTTTTTCTTTAAAAAATTATTTAAATACTTAAAAAAGAGGAATGAAATAATGTATTCAACATTTAAAGGGATTCGTTTCTATTTCACCATTTGGCAACATCGGTTATAGCTAATAAAGGACAATGAATCTGTTACC
>WOGO01005983.1:0-12053 GCA_015342085.1 Leptinotarsa defecta
TTTCATATATTTTGTATTTCTATAATTTTTCATTTTCAAGTTTGTAACAATAAAAGTATTTTTAAAAAGCAAGTTTAGTGCCGTCGATAGTTAATTCACGTCAACATGAATTATTATATAATTTTATTCAACATAAAATCAGAAAATTCGAAAAAATCTGTAGAATCAACAAAATTAACGATATTTCATAACATGTGAATTATTCAGCACTTTTTTGTCTATATAAACATTTTCATGCAGCTTATTAAATAGGTATCACATAAGTGAAAATATCACGTAAGTGCCTTTTCAAAAATCTAATTTCTATTCATTAAAAACATAGAGTTCCCTTTGTTTAATCAGATGAAACTTAATATCAAAAACTCTACACTTCTTGTTGAACATAAAAGGGAACATGAATACATTTTTGACTGAACATTTAAATATTCTATATATTTGACTATATCTGTTCAAAATATTTTTGAGCGAAATGATGAATATTCTCAAACACAATGGGCTGAATACAGCTATCACAACTTGATCATAAAATTACCTGAATAATTGTTCTTTTTTCTATCATTGATGAAGACATACCCCACCTTATCATTCGTTTGTTCCATGTTTTTTTGTAGTGTTGTTATTGTTTAGAGAATTTTATTATTGGGGGGTTTTCAATTTCAAGTATGAAACTAATTCTTCTGATTTTCCAAAATAGTTATAATCTCAACACGAATATATTTTTTTTGCCGAGGCTTTCAATTAAGAATTCATGATTCCTGTTAAAATTGAAATGATATCAGTTTTAAGATTTTTGGGGTTTACAAAGCCCTGAAGAAGATTTTAATTAAAAATGAAACGTTGAAAAGAAACCATTTTTTTCAAAGAAAATTAATCCTGTCACCCGATTAGCCCTTCTTGGTAGAAAATTGAATAACTAATATAAATATATGTCATATGTGTGCATACTTAAGAAACAAATGTTTGATATTGATTTTGCACCTACTTTGGTAGAAAAAAATGGAGCATTCTTGAAATCTTTGAGTTTGATGGATATCATGAATGTTCCGAAAAATAACAGAATCGACATGAGAAATACATTTGAAGTAGATTCCGGTGTAAAACATCCCTCGGAAAGAGTACCATTCAGTTCCTGAAAAACAAAAATAATATATATGACACATTCACACAATGAAGTTGATTGAAAACTCACAAGACATTGTTTCCTATGGGATATGTTATCGAATTCATTCGAAAAATTAGTAGATACATTGTCGTTAGTAAAACACAAGCAATCAGTGCCTGATATGCTGATGGGGTACTTATCTCCTATAGCCATTACATTTTCGAAAGCCTGAAAACCAATGAATATATATTAGATAATTCAAATATTGAATACTTTTGTTCAACAGATTGATAACTCTTTTGTCATAGTGACTTTGAAATCGATTGTTAGTATCCACAATCGTCTTCGGAAGATGACTAGCCTATTCCTCCGCAAGATAACTATTTATAGGTCATTCGAGCGGGGATAGGTGAAAACGCTCTAATGACCTCCTGAAACTAATAACGTAGCTTGATATGACATATGCCCTTGAATGTGTGTGCAGTTTCGGCTTGAGCGTTCAACACTGACCGCTACTGTACACTTGAATGCCTCAGTGAACGTTCAGTCAATGAGGGGACCCAGTGTTGAGAGGCCGCACTGCAAGTCTGAGTAGGCTCTCGACCCTCTCTCAGGGCGGTCTCCTGAAGATAATTTCAATGCTTGCATCAAAACATTGCACCGTTAGTTCGCCGGTTGATAGTTTACACTCAGATGGCACAATGAGAGCACGATCGCATTAAGGCGTTGAGTCTGAATGAGGACCTTGCATTGTAAAGATGGAGGTGGTATAGTAGTGTGATAAGGGTGGATGTGGCGTACGTGGCATGAGAGGTTGAAGATAGCTGTTACTCATCACTTGGTGTACAAGTGCTCTGTGCCCGAATCTGATGGTACATGAATACCCCTGTGCCCAAGATCAATCAACTAGAGCTATATCTTCATTTAAGTTATGCTGTTGACGCAATCTTTTCCTAAAGTCACCTTCAGACACATTTTCAAGGTCATTACAATGACACTTTTATATGGAAGTTTTTCGAACTATATTATTGAATAGTAATACTAAGGCACCAGGCGGTCCCCTGAAAGTTCTTTCAGTATTATTGTGATGTCATAGTGGTAAAATGTAGGCTTAAATCTGTATGCCCCTGCATAAAATACGACTTTGAGCTATTGGATGAAAATTTGGATAAAAATCTTGAAAATATAATGAGGAAATAGCGAAGCGCTCTAATTTGTTAAAAAATCTGTTTTTTCGTTAACCAGCTGTCGCAACCTACAAAAGAGAACTCGCAGAAGACGAAACTTGTGCGAGCTAAGGACTAACGAGTCCTTACGTCTTAACGTATGATTCCTAATAGGACGAAGATCCATAGTAATTTCAAAAACCACACCCAACGATTTGATCTCCAGAAACTTTATTAAAAAATATATCACATGTTACGCTAGCACAGTAGCTTTGTCAAGTGGTTTGAATACTTCAAGTTTTTCTTACAATAATATTTATATACTACAGGTAACCATAATTGAGACTACCTCAAAAAATAACCTAAACCTCTATTTAAGATACCTGTTCAATTATCATCACCTGAAGCATATTACCTCACATCTACAATTCAATAATAATTCTTTCTCGATTTTCAAAAAAACAATCTCAAACCTTAATTTTTTATGTGCAAAATTTCAAACTCTTCCTTAAATATATGATTTTCTTCTAGAAAATGATTTTAATATGTTGAAATTGTTTTCTTATTTAGATAGCTCGTATGATGTTTCTGGATTCGATTTCTAAATGTTCTGCCAGTTTGACCAATATATACCTTAGGGCACGTTGCACACTTTAATTTATATACTCCTGATTTCTTGAATTTGAATGTTTTGTCTTTATTATTTTGAACTAACTTTCCCAACGTATTACTTGTTCTATATGAAATTTTAATATCTCGTTTTCTCAAAAATGAAGCCACTTTTACTGTTGGTTGCCCAAAATACGTTAAAGCTCTATAATTTTGATTATCTATCTTATCAATAGGAAAAACGTCTCGAATCGCTTTTGCGTAGACTTTCTTGGCAAGTATTTTGTTCATAATTTCGGCTGTGAACCCACTGTTAACCGCAATTTGCTTGATGATATTAAGATCGTTATTAGAATTATCTATTGAAAAAGGAACATTGGCTAATCTGTGAATCATGCTATTATAAGCTGCTACTTTGTGTTGATAAGGATGGATAGAATCGTAATTTATAGTAGAATCCGTTTAGGACGGTTTGTGGTAAATTGAAAAATCATATTTGTCGTTTCTTCTACTAATTGTTAAGTCCAATAAATTGATTGAGTTGTATGCTTCTATTTCAATAGTGAATTTAACGTTTTCATGAATTGTGTTAATATCCCTAAGAAAAATATATAATTGCCTCTTGGTATCTGTAAAACATACCAAAACGTCATCAAAATATCTATGCCAATACAAAAAATTCCTAATCAAAGGACGTTCAAAGATCGACTTCTCTAGATTATCCATGAAAATTTCTGCAAGTAAGGGGCTTAATGGATTTCCCATAACTAAACCTTTTGAGGAGGAATAAATATTGTTGTTAAATTGAAAATAATTTTGTTTGAAATATAACGACAGAAGATCAATGATTTCTTGTATTATGACTGCACCTGCACGATTAACCAAACATAAACTGAACTGTCATGTAAATTCGCTTTTCATTCAAAACACCAATTTTCAAAAATTGAACGATAATGAAGCTCTACAGTAAAATACCATTACTGTTGGATAAAAGACATGCCTAGGTTATTGTCTAGCCAATTGAATAGGGATCATAATAAGAAATGATTCTGTGACAGATGTCTGAATTATTTTTCAAGTCGACAGAAATTAGACGGATATAGCGTCATTTGTGCTAACATTAACGATTGCAAAATTACATTTCCATCATATGACTATGTTGAATTCTGTGATCATATATATAAACAAAAATGCTCTTTTATAGTTTACGCAGATTTTGAGTCTCAACTAGAAAAAGATGATGTTCAAATGTCGAATACTACTTCAAAATACCAACGACATAAGGTCTATTGTGCAGGGAACTACCTTGAATGTTTCTTTGATGACATCCTTTCTTGCTTCAATAGCTATCCAGGTCAGGATTGGATTGGTTCTTTGTTTCTTCTAAGATGAAAAAAATCGTACCCATTTTAGTCGATCCGAATAATATCGGTGCCGCAACGACATCTCATATTTGTGAGAAACCGTTTTACAAGAAAAACGTTATCGTACATGATCACTGTCTCTTTATAGGTCAGTTAATGGGATTCGTCCATCAAGTTTCATGTAATGTAACCTTCAAAAAACAATTTGTAGTTCCCATCATATTCCATAACTATGGTGGCCGTCATTTTTTCTTCTAAATCAACGATCATGTTGAAGACCACCTGATATTTTACATTTTTGGGATATATTTCTTATCTTTGAAACGTTTCAGCTCCGTCTGCTACTACCAAATGCGTCACAACGAATAAAATGTGTGCAAGGCTAGACTGACCTTCACCGAAACACATGTGATCTTTTGGCAAATTATCCTCTCTGATCATCACTCCAAAGGTGTTACCTAGGCCCATTTGCAACTTCTTCGAGCAACCCTTCTGATATACACCAACAGAGTTGCTCAAGCAAGTTACGTCATTCCATTGTCTTCTCTCTCCTAGGGTCCTTCATTAATGACACTTCTCCCTCTTCGTCGTTGACAACCACACCTTTATTGTCATTGACGATCTTTAATAATTAATAGGGGTGCACAAGAACTTACATCATTTCATTATTCTCGGGGTTACATTTAAGGCCTTTTTGCAAATCTTCACGTACCTACGTCATCCCTACAGCTAAGGATGGAGATGACTTGATGACTGAGTACAGTGGTTAGATATACAACTTATGTAAAACTAGCATCTTTTTTGGGACATCCGTTACATCTCTCCTATCTTTAAAACAGCAATTATGTAACAAACTGCGACCAATAATTATTCAAATCGAAACCTCGAAAATGCAACAAATTCAAAAGTTATGTTAACATATTGAAAGACATATCTCTGATTTCAGACGAACTTATTATTGGCAGGTGGCCGTGCATTCCTAGGATGAAGAGAAGACTACCTCTAATGTCTACAAAGGGAAGGATATTACTGGAGCTTTATCCCAATATCAAGCTGTTCTTTCAACACTGTGTTTCGATGACCAAGTGATCATCTTCAGAAGAAAGATTATTCTTTCCCCTGAAAATAACGGTGTGTTGGGATTGCACTCCAGTAATATTCATTACTACACCAAAGGTTCCAAACAGTCAAAAGTTTTCAAAGGGAGTTGAAACAGATCCAGACAAAATCAAGGTAGTACACAATGCCAAAGAACAAGCACGACGTTAAAAGCTTCTTTGGGCTCATTAGCTATTACTGGCATTTGGTGAAGGATTTTGAGAAAACTACCGGATCGCTGCATATCTTTACTGAAAGAAGAATCCACTTCGTTTGGTCGACAGACTGCCAGCAAGCATTTACTGTCCGGAAGAGGCATGCAAACAGCGCACCAATTCTGGCATAATCAAAGCATGAGGGCTTGTTTATACATTTCGACATGGAAGAGGAGCAGTACTTTCTCAGGTACAAGAAGTAGAAGAAGTCATCATCAGTTATTTCAGTAGGTTCCTGGGAACATCAGAAAAAAATTACTGCGTCACTAGAACAGAACCCATCGCAGTGGTCAAAGCGGTGAACCACTACCACTACTTTCTATATGGCCATAAATTATTAATTAGGTCGGGTGAAATTCAACATAGGAAAGGAAGGAGTCAGGAAAACGCAAATATGCCTGACATCCAGATGTGAATTTTGTCAACGCTAGAAGAACAAAGATTTCCAACTACTAGAAGAAAAACTATTCACCAGACCGCTGCATCAGGTTCGCTATTATCCGTAAGGAAGAAATCTCCGTCAGTACTCCTTGTCCAGGAAGAGCTGAAATTCTGAGGAATCACCTGACCATGGTGTGGTAAAATCATTAAAAGCCTCTAAGGACGACACTACCTTCATGACGAGGCAAGAGATCATCGTAGCAAAGGAGAATGATTTAGTCGTAAAAACTGTACGAGAATGGATTGACAAAGGAGTGAGGCCCAAAATGCAAGAGAACTCAAAGCAAGGCCAGCAAGAAAATGATAACTGGCTCTAAAGGAACTCCATGTGCATTCGAGATGACCTATTTACTCGGAAATGGGAATGCCCGAAGAACAACCCACAAATTCCAGATGATTATTTCAAAGACATGTATTCCGAATATACTCAAACAGCTCGAGGGAGGTTGAAACACTACCTTAATGGGTGTTCTTTCGAGAGAATCTCAGTTGACATTCTGGGACAATTTCCTATGGCTACATCCGAGAGGCTGAAACGGTGGCAAAAGTACTGTTGCGGAGTATCCCATTAACTACACTTGAACCACTGAAGTTATTCCTGCATATGCTGTTGGCGATACAACTGTCGGAGTCGATTTTCAGATATTGGAACACACTTGCAGATCGGTTTAGGGCTGTTTGGCCACTCGTCAGTGCAAGGTAGTGTCTAGCATCATGTTAAGCGAATAACATACTGAAGATGCTAAAGTGGCATCTCCGCAATGCAATGTTACGTCAGCAACAGGTAATACCACTTCGTCCAATAGCAACACATCAACAAGTGAGGCGAACTACAACATCAGTTCAACCTACGAACTGGAAATCACCAGTCATCAGTGAATCATCAATATGAATAAACCTCCGAAGAAGCCAGCCACTCATGCCGACGAAACGTTATGAAACAGTTCCAAACTACGGCGGCCTTCAAACCCGAATGAAGATAGTAACTCTGTAATAACGTCTAACAGGTAGGCAGTAAGCCGTTTATGATAGACATCAGAAACAAAATTTCCTCAGACACAGAGAAAAATGAGATTCCGTAAAAGACATTCAAAGTGTGATTGAGAGAAAAGGTCTTTATGATATAGAGTGAGTAGTTCATGTCAATTTCATTTGCTGAACAATTTGCGTCCCACTCCACAGTCGATTTTCTGGGAAAGGCACAACCCACATTTCACACACTAGAATCCACAATGCCGGAAATTACTTTTCGACAGCGTCTAGTCAGGCGAATTTTGAAACAGCTCAATATCAACAAGGTGTGCTCGTCATCGTACTTAGAAAGTGCGCAAATGCACTCGCAGCTGTATTTTGCAGGCATTTTAATCTATCTTACAAGAAAGGGATTTTTATTTCTTTTTGGAAGATTGCTCGCGTTCAGCCTATTCCCAAAAAGGGCAAGAAAAGTCTTTCAAATAACTATAGACAAGTCGCTTTGCTATTAGTGATATCAAAAATCATGGTGAAAGTCGTAAACCACCATATTCTCAAATATCTAGAAGGATTCAACATCTTGAACGATTATCAATATGGCTTTCGGAAACAAAGATTAACAGGCAACTGTCTATCATATGCCACCCATATTTGATATAATGCAATCAAGAAACATGGAAAATCAAGCGAAATAGCTTGATATTTCTAAGGCTTTTGATCGTGTGTGGCATAAGGGTTTGTTGGTCAAACTTCGATGCTATAGCTTGTCGGATCATTTTTGTGTATGACTCTTCAGCTTCCTAACAGAACGTTTCCTGCAAATGGCTGTCGATTGATATCTCTCGAATATATTATCCATTAACGCTGGTGTTCCCCACGGATCCATATTTTTCCCCAACCCTTCTTTTATTGTATATGAACGTCTTTTTGGAAAAAACCAAGAATCCAATATATTGCTTTGTTGATGACAGCACACATGTTACGTCATTCCATTTAGAATCCAGGACATCGGCTATGGAGGCACATCTTCACCGACAGCAGGAGGTTGCATATCACAATGAAGGTCTAGAAGTGATTTCGAATTGGGATGAAAGTAACTAGGCCAGAATAGGCCAATTCAGACTGAAAAACTCACGAAACTACAAAAGATCGGACCGAACAGAAATTTCGGAACATGTGGAGGAGCACAAATTGAATATGTGATAAAATCATAAGCCGTAAAAAGTGGACGACTAGTAGTTATCCCGAAAACATGTTTGGAAAAAACACCTGGTATACAGATGGATCGAAGACCAAACATGGAATGGGAGCTGGAATATACCGGGCGGATAGAAATTTAAACTACAGTTATCCGCTAGGACTATACACATCCGTCTTTCAGGCGGAAATGTATGCTATCTTGCAGTGTACAAGGCTTATTAAATTGAGACCGTAAAGAAATGAGCGGATCAATATTTTAACAAACAGCAGGAGCGCACTAGAGGCTCTAACAAATCCGAAGGTGACATCAAAACTGGTCTGGGAATGCCATGAATAACTGAATGAACTTGCGAACAGAAACAGGGCATTCACGAATCACAGAATATGATAAAGCTGATGAATGCGCTAGACGCGGATCATCAACTTCATATATAGGTCCTGAACCAGCTCTGGGGAATCAAAATCATTGGTACGAAACCAGATTTGAATATGGACCAATAAGGCGCACACAGAGTACCGAACAAAAGTACCTGGCAACAAACACTGTAGAACCTTCATTGGGGAACCGTCCAAGAAAAGAACTGAAGAACTACTTCAATGTAGTAGGGTTTGGCTCAGAATAATCACAGGGTTACTAACCGGTCATTGTCCGCTTAGATGACACCTGAATGAAACGGGCTATACAACGGAGACTTCAGCTGCAGATTATGCAACGGAGGGATAGAAACAGCTCCACACATCTTATGCGAATGTGAGGCACTGAATCATAGGAGGCCGGCAATATATGGACGTACAAAATTACGTCCAGAAGAATATGATGAAAATCATGAACATGAGAACATGAAAATATGGGAGGATAAGAGGCTGCAGTGTTTTCTGGAGACTTGGACTAAATAGACAAGTCAGACAGCTCCCAAGGGATCAAAACAAAAAGAAATAAAATACAAATAAAAGTAGTAAAATACATAGAAAGTATCATTTCTGTTTTCATTATGATTTCCTACCACGTAGTAACGGCTATATCCATCGATTTATTAATGGGTCAATCAAATGCTTTCACCTCTTCCCTCTCTTCGCATAAGCAGTTTACCGGGGGTTGACCATTTAGTGGGAGTTGACCGTTTTCCCGCTTGATTACAGGTTCATTTATGTTGCGTATGTCCATATGCTCGGCAATGCGGAATTCCAATGTTCTTTCAGTTTCTCCAATATTTGTTTCGTAAACCAAATCCATGATTTCTTTCAATCGTTTCGATAGATCGTTGTCGATGCATTCGACATTGATATGATATTTCATAGCAATTTGAAAGAGGTTGCCGATAACTGTTTGGATTTTGTTATCAAACGTGTTGCTGGACTTTTTAACCTCATTCTTTATAAACGTTTAAACATCATTTTTCAGATTGAAAAGTTCATCCCGTACTGTTTTCGTGAACTTTTCTCTCAACTTCATCCACGTAATCTTTGTTGGCTGCACCTGTTGCATTCGTAGGTCGTTTCATATCACACAAATTCAAATTAACAAAATCAATGTCTTCATCAGGTGTATATAGAAAACCTTCACCAAAACCTATTGATGATGCTGCAGGATACTTTTGGTTCCTATTGTGGGTTCTTCAGTTAAAATTGTGAGGGTGTAGTTCCTGCACACTCTTGTTTATTCAATTATAACTGAATTGTTCCCTATGACCTTCAGGCAAAAAAAGGAAAAACAAAATTGAGATATCGAAATTGAAAACGAAAACAAAAACGAAAACAAAACGATTACGAAAACTAAAAACAAAATTCAATCGGACAGACGAGATACATTTTGGAACCCCTTAAACACTCTATACAGGGTGTAATTAAATGAGTGTAAAACATTTAAGGAGGTGATTTATTCCTCATCGAAAAAAAGATCTTTCATATGAAGAAATTTCATTGGTGCATCCCTTGTTAAGATACATCCCCTCAAAGGGGGTACATAAAATTTGTATAACAAAAGCACTAAAAAAGTTACAATTTTGAAATCAACCTGACGTTTTGTAGTACCAAAAAAACACTTAGCCTGAAATTTATTTGGCTTACCCCATGGTTGTAAGGGGTGGAAAACGCAACCCCTAAAACATATTTCCAATGCAACTTTTTGTCTTATTATTTGTTTACCATTTGAAAACTTATTTCCGATAGCCTGTTTCATTCTGAACAAAAAATGTCTCTTGGATTTTTTCCCAAAATAAACCAGTTCGAAACATACTTTGGGTGTCACACCAAAGTATTGTGATACAGCTGAAGGGGCTTCCTTGATATTACAAAACCTTGAAAATTGTGCATTTTATTAGTTTTTGTAACTTTCTTGGATTTCAATTTATTTTGTTTTGTTGCAGGACCACCTGTAGATCACAAATCCAAGCTTTATACTCTGTTTGGATAGTGCTGACGGTTTTAGTGTGTGACTGTATTTTTTAAAGAACTCATTCGACAAATGAAAAAAGACGTGTTGAAATGGTGCGTAAGTACATTCGTAAAGGTACAAGAACAGTTTATCTACAGACACTTCTTGATCGTACTAAAAAAATGATAGATGATGACCAGTCTCTGCGCAATGTGGCCAAGGGTTTTAAGATTGAGAAAATGTTCCTATGCGAATACATGAAAAAAAAAAATCCTACCGAGGACAACACTACGAAGCATGCTAGACACAAGACAGCTCTGCCAGAAGAAAGTGAGGCATCGTTAGCCTAAAATCTCAAGCCCGTGGTATGGCATTCGCGTTGAGCAAAGGGAAAGTCTTGGATGTGGTGAAGGAATACGTGAAGCAAAATGCAATGACGGTTCCATTTAGGAATAATAGACTGGGGCATGATTGGTATAAGAGTTTTTGTAAAAGACATAAATTGAGCCTAAAAAAAATGGAGCCTTCAGAAAAAACTCGGCGTCTAAGCACCAGTGACCCGTTCATCATATACCATTTTCATGAATTGCTTGAGAAACAAATTGACCAATTAAAGCTAGATGATAAACCTAACCATATCTACAACCTAGATGAGACATCTTTTTGTGCCGTTCTTTCTAGGGTTAAACTACTCGCTGGTGTTAGTCAGAAAGCTCATCGAACTCAAGAAGGAAGTGGCAGAGAAAACACTACAGTTTTGGCATGCTGTAATGCTGCAGGTGAAGTAATGCCACCATTAATAGTCTTCCAAGGCGCCAACTTGTGGTCCCGTTGGAAAGGGGATGAAGATGTGCCTGGTACGTTCTATGCCTGAGGTGAAAAGGGGTTATATTCCACGCCTATTATATTCCACGCCTACTTCGTAACATTTTGTCAGAAAGTAAAATGGAGACCGCTCCTCTTGATATTTGACGGCCATTTAACTCACTTGGATATAGAGACAGCTATCTCCGCCAAAAACCAGCAAGTTGTTATAGCAAAACTGGTACATAAGTAATCAACGAAAAATAATAAAGAGTGAATTTGTAAACATTCTTGTAAGTCCTTTTATACGGTCCGAACGCCTCAATACAGGTACTTCAGGCACTTTAGGTGAACTTGCCTGTATTTGAATTACATCAGGTACTATTCTTTGTGTTTGACCTTCTCTAGGTTTATTGTTTCTAGGTGTGTGTCTTGATTTGTTTAATATATTGAATGTTAGGTCTTGTTGTGTTTTGATTTGTACTTGTTCCTCGATAAGTGATTTTTGACTGTTAAATTTATGGATGTTTGAATTTTCCCAAATGTCCATGCGGTTTCCCTTATTGATTTGTTTTATGAGTTTTATGTTCTCTGGTGGGGAAAAGTTATGTTTGTTTTGTATGACATGTGCTGCGAGGTTCAATTTATATACTATTGGGTTTATGTATGCCTTTTTGTGTTTTTTCTTGGTTTGGCCGATATATATAG
>WOGO01005984.1:0-12053 GCA_015342085.1 Leptinotarsa defecta
GTGAAGTTCAAGGTGTACTAAGTTGTGTACCGCTCTTGGTGATGTTCAAGTGCTAAGTCACTTAGACAAGTCCCATGAAAGTATCTATAGAAGTGAGACAAATCTCCAACCTTTCTTCGATGTTCCAGACTATCAAGGTTGCAAGTGATGTTCGCTTCTCCAATCAGGCGGATGGCTCTTTTCTTGATGGAATCCAGCAGCTTCATGGTATGCTTAGGGGCGGAGCTTCAAACATGAGAATAATACTCCAAAGAAGGTCTGATCCAAGCTCCATGAATCATCAATTAAAGATTTGAATATTCCTACTTCAGAAAAAGGATTATTTTGGTCTTTGCGGTTTATGAATGATTCCCAATGATGCAGTAGTTTCCAGAAAAGTTGCAGCAATGTCTCCTTAACTTGTAGACATTCCTCCAGATAGTTTGTCATTTTCACCAATTTCATCCTAGCTTCCAGATCTGCAATTAAACAAAGTTTATATTCACGAACTGAATGCTCTACTGTGTGCAAAATGATATTCCAAAAGGTATATTATTTTTATCATTCGAACTGACTGACGTAAGAATGATTGCCACAACTTTTTTTACATCAACATCAAGCACTTACTCAACCTTTCACATACTTTCCTCTTGTGGCAGATTCTGAATTGGTGTGGTGGAATCATATTATGAAAAAATGTTGAATCCTTCACATTGTCTCAACGAAAGTATTCCTATATTTTTTCATATCCGAGTTTATTCTGGAAAATCATCGGTGTTCACAAATCCTTTTTCACCGTTATGGCTTCTTTTCAGTCTATTGGTTGAAATTTTTATGAACTTCAGAATGAAATGATGACCGGTCAATGTTGATATTTTCTCATTTCTTCGTGAATATTTTTCACCTCTTTTTGTTTTTCCGAAAGCTTGCATATTTTGAATGTTAATTCCGTCTTGCTCAATAAGTTTTGCTAGTTCTTCGTCAGCTGTTTGTTGAGCTTTTTCTACATCCAACTTTGCTGCAGTGCTGGCATTAGATGATATTTTTTTTATATCGCCATTGAATGAAAAATCATATATTTGAACTCCTAAAAATGCCATTTTTAAAGCCATCAGAATACCTAAGAAATGATTTTCAAATAAACCAGAAAACAATGAAAGTACTGACGTATATTGGTGGTGAAACAATTGCTACATCAAAGATACTATCAACAAACCAATATACTCAATGATTTTCAACTTTCACCCTATGTACACATTTAGGTATTGAAGCTCATTTCAAAGATTCGAAAGAGTAACTGGCGTAATCATTATAATGTCTAGTTTAAATTATTGTCGCACCTGTTTCTATTCTCTCTGGAGTAATTCCGAAATCATTAGAATAATCACGTAACACTCTCTTCATTGATTATTTCATTTCTATTTCTTTGTCTGTCCCAACTCGAATTTATTTGCACTTTTAAATGTCGTCACGTTCGCGCAATCTATTCTGAACGTGCCGGTGCGTATCTACGCAATTTTATAAATTATTGGAGAGGTCCGTAAAATTTCACCCCGATTCGGTTCTGAGAAATCGAAATTTGTGATCCATCTGGAACGGCCGGATAAAAGCTCATATCGAAAATTGACGATTTGGGCGAATTCCTGCACGGTCGAATTACTTCTAGCGTCTCGTAAATAATTTCAATAGGTCAAGATCTTGGAGGATTCCAATTTCAATCAGAGAAAGCAATTTTTCATGAGCGAAGTGTTTTTATGATAGTTTCTCCGAACATATTATAGCCTCCACGCAATTGGTAGAAAGTCAATGAAGAATCGATACAGGGATATGTATATTTTCGAAATTGGTTCATTCGTTATTGAGAAACTAAATGTTGAACGTTTTATTTAAGAAAAAGGGGAAAATGAACTAGTCGTTCATTTTAATGAGGAAACCAACTATAAAAAATATCAAGGGAAACAAAATCAACGGATAAATTGTTCAAAATGATCTCCACCTAGTTCCATACAATAATACAGTCTACTCTCGAAAGAGTTCCGTACATTATTCAAGATGTCCGGAGTCAGCAATCGGTATTCCCGAACAATTCTCTGTCGCAAGTCTTCTAGATTTGTAGGCTTAGTAGAGTACACTTCCGGCTTTAGGGGTCCCCACAGAAAGAATTCTATTGGTGTGAGATCAGGTAATCTAGCTGGCCACTTTTGCCGATCCAACGCATTGGAACACGTTCGTCCAAAACTGTCTCACCCAAACATCAAAATTTGGGGATGCACCATCCTGCTGGAATGTTATTTCATTTTCTACTAAATTGGGTTATTGGTCAATTTCTCGCTGAAAACCTCACAAAACTGAAGTCGGCCATCATGATCATTTTCGTTTAATTCCTGAACTAGCCTTATTTTGAAAAAATGGAATTTGTAGGCTTTCAAAATCCGAAAAACACTAGTAGCTGATACACAAAACGCTTTAGCTAATTGTCTGATAGGTTGTCGATTATCCATTTGGACATGTCCTAAAACTACATCTTCAACTCCGTCATTTCTGACAGGACGAGATACTTCATGTTTCCTGTTGTGAACAGAACCTGAAGTTCGAAACGTATCCATTAACCGTTTAACGAAGTGATGGCTCACGTTGTCTGGATGATTCGTATTATAAGTTCTTGCAACCGCTTTAGCACCTTCATTATTTCGATAATAGGTTGCAACAATTTCTATTATTTCTTCAATAGAATAAACCATGTTGAAACACAGTGAACAAGGATGACAGAATAATAATTCGTGAAGAAGTGACAGTGACCAATTACTTACTTTTTGTTCTGCGCCAACTAGATTCAACAAAAACTAAGAGTGTCGTCCATTTCAAAACGTTTACTACTAATTAAATAAATTCTACAAATCTAGAAGACCTTCGTATATGCAGATTTCTGTTTCCAGACATTTTCAATAATGTAAGACTGTATTATTATAAGAAACTAATGAAGATCATTTTGAACACTTTATTCGTTAATTTCGTTGCCATTTATATTACTTTTGTTGATTTCCTAATTGAAATGAGCGACAGCGAATTTTCTGCTTTTTCTTAAATAAAACTTTCAACATTTAATTTCTCAATAACGATTGAACCAATTGTGAAATATATCACAGAAGTGATAGAGGGACAATAGACCTTTCAAATGATGTATCACTCGACCTCCCATGCCATTGAAATAAAAATTGACGTATTTTCGATTACACGTCGGTTTCTGACTTACAGGGGGAGTCAAGTTTTCGTTGGAACGCTCTGTTTATGTATCGCGCAAACGGGTGTTGTTTCTTACCTTCAAAGTAAGAACACACTTGCCGCCACATAAGAATCCTCTCACTTACCTAAACGAGCACTGTGCGCCTGAATGGGAGCTGAAATAATTGTTATCCCTATTCACTACATAGCTTTAAGCTGGGTTATATGGCTAGATCATGCACAGATTGCATTCCCTCTATAACCGTCACTGTTGAGCAAAGCTTATGAAATAACTCCAGTGAGTTTTTCTTGCCCTATTATTTATTATCGAGACAAAAATCATTGGATATAGAAAGACTAATCACAATCGGCATATATTGACGGTGAGGGTTGAACAAATTGTGGAATATTCGACAAAAAGCCGCTAAGTATAAAGCGCTAATATTTTCCCCCAGTTCATTTCGGCCAAGCGCTAATTTAGTAGGCAAGTATCCAAACTTGTTTGCCAGTATGCGCCCACCTTGCCTTCACAATGTGCGAACCGTTACAAAGTCCCCGACCGATCATAAAGACATTTCAATTTCGACTGACTTATCAATAAGTGTAAAAAATAACCTGAATCGCGTAAAGTTTATCACTATATAAATGAAAAATTTGTCAAGATCTTTCTTGAATATTCGTAAGCTGAAACTGGGTCTAATGTTCCTCCATTGTATACTTCCGAAGTATGCATATATTATTTCTGCAATAAAGCAACTCCCAAATAATAGAAAATCGTTCTATGAAATTCAAGAACAAGCTGTAGCTTCTATAAATCTCATCAGTCGCATCAATTTTCTAGCAACCAATACAAAAAAAAAATCTGAAATGAACTAGTTTCATTAGGTCCACAATTCCATCACTAACGGAAGTTCTATATACAACATTGATAAAAATAGCAAATTTACTCATACAGCAACTTGTATCTATCGCTATGACTATATAACATTCTTAGTAGACTGTAGCTATAGCCATTTCTGTAACTTTTTAGTAAAAGAACTCTACAGGTGTTTTTAGGTTCAATTTATTTTACATAATATGATGTTTTCTTCAGTGCTTGATTTTGAGTGAACACATTATAGTTTCCTTAAGTGAAGATCAATAGACCTCTTTTGAATGTCACCTACCACTGGAACAATGCAATGGCGCTGTGGTATTGGATATTTCAAAGGCCTTTTTCCTGTCTGTTATTTAAATCCACTAATAAATTTACTGCAATGTTATAACTCTTCAGTTTATTTTTATTTTTTTCTCTCCAGCTGTCTCAAATACCCTTCCTTACAAGTAACCAATGAATACCTTTACTATCAATATTGGTATCCACATTATCTGAAATATTTTTTCCATTGTACATCACAGACCTATTGGCCAAACTCAGAAAAAAACAACATGATGTATTGCTAATGACAGCGCATATGGTTCCTATTTCTGGACAATTTCGGTTAAAAAAATGATTAATAACACAGAAATAGCAGAGGCAGCTTTTCGGAAACTTGAAAGAAGCTTTATTTCAAACTGGCACATTGCATGTCTAATCAGATATCAATATTTACCTTTGTGTGGAAGACATTTCAAGTATAATTTGACTTGTTTGTATGTCTAAAACATTCTAGTTAGAAATTACGTTTCCAGTTACTAGGAGTCTGTCTTTGATATCTCATCAACGTTATTGTCAACAGATTATATAGTATCCCACAACAGATGATGATTGACTCAGTGAAAAATTGTTCTTTTTTCTTCGCATTGAATTCTACTCGCTTACTGTCAGGACAAACTAGATTTTCCTCTAGGATTTTGTTAGGATGTTGAACTACAGCTAACAAAATAGTTCATCATTGTTATTTATTCATAGATCTTTATTGTTCAATAAAAAGATTTAGGATAAGCTGTCTGAGAGAGATAGGCATGAAAGGCCACTTTGGAGGAGAAATCTCTAAGGATGCTGAATAACCTTTTTTCTCTTGACCAGATCAGTTAGCAAAATTCAGTAAAATTAACATAGTGCCAAGCTTTTATACTTACATTTTTATCCACTTTCAAAAATAGTATGAGAGATTTGAGATTTGAATTTCGGTAATTATCTATCGTTTCCAGAAGCTATATATCAATTTAAATTGTTTGATTCGCTGACAATTTTTTAATATAGTGTATTGTGCGACTGGACAGTTTTGAACGCAACTACAAATTGTTATGTAATTCTTATGAAGAAAGAAGTTTCTGGTTCTATTGTCGGTATTCAAAAATACACAACAAAACAAATGGCGCGATGCAATCCCTGCAATGATAGATCATTTTTTCATACAGTTTGCACCGAAGTATTCAGATATCATATACACAGGAACATGAGAGTAGTGATATATAATTTCATATGAAGGGAATAATAATAATAATCTCTAAATAAACTATTTTTACCTCAAAATTCAACACATTCAGACTACTACGCCATCATCAATTTATTTTCCTTGATATAATACAACTCTGAGCCTGATTTTCCCAACAACTTTCGGTAATGACTCAACTTCATGTGACCTGTTTGGAAACCACCAAAAACACGGATCGAACTTTGGTCGAAGTTGCTGGAAGAGGGGAGGTTTTATTACAAAGGATTGGTTATCAGGATGATGCAGGCTACGGGACCGTCCACCACACGACAACGCTGGGAAAATTCGATACCCGGCTCGGTTAATTCCATACCCGGACTACTTTAATAGACTTTAAGTTTCTAATTTGGTGCCATGAAAATTAATAGCTGCTGAAATCGTTCCATAAATTACAGACTACAGCTTCATAGGGATCGTGTGGCGAGAGATGCGTAACGGGCGAAATTCGAAAGAGAATAAAATTGAGAAATATAGATTGATTTTTTGTTCGAGGATGAATCAACCAACAATCAATTGCGCAATTTTCACAGATTCTTGCATATTCAGAATCAACGAAAGCATTATTTGAATAATGCTCTTCTGGAAATTATTATTTCCAGAAGAGTGTTTTGGCTTTCTACTTCGACATGATTAAAAACAACTCTGAAAATTGACATGTTCATGGTACAAACAGAATAAGAAAGAGTATTTGCATGTAGTTCAATGTTCATATAGAGGTATCTGTTTCGGAAGTGAGTGAGTCTATTCGACCCTCCATTGTTGTGACTCACACCTATTCACACTCGACCAAATAAACCCAGCTTCTTAACGAAGTCGATTAGTTTGTATGGTGAGTGATCTTTCAGGTCAGATGGTAAGAGTACGGCTCTGCCAAACTCTGAAAACCTAATTCGGTCCCCAGCGGGACAAGCACAAAATATGTGCTCTGCTGTTTTATCATTTTCCAAACAGAAGTGACATACACTGTAAGATATCGTAGTTCATTCCTACTGCAGTCCAACAACTGTATCCAGCTTCGAACGGTGAATAAACACCTGCCAATCGTGGAAGATTCTTCGAGAAGTACCTAAATCCAGGTGTTCAATCTTTGTTTGGCAAAGTTTAGAGCGATGGCAATGACACTTTCTGGTCCGATGAAACTGCTTACAGCACCCTCCTTTGCAAGTCAGTCAGCAGCCTCATTGCCTTTCAGGCTAGTATGGCCCGGAATTCAGACCAGAAACAATCTGTTAGGTCTTCCTATCGAGAAGAGCCGTTTTTTTGGCAATTTGCTACCAATTTAGACGTTGCTCGGTAGGAGCCAAGATCTTTCTACGCTGCTTGATTTTCCGAGAATATTTTTATTGACTTGTGTATAAGGTTAGATTCTTTCAATCTCTCCAATAGCTTAAATTTCTACTTGAAGTACAGTCGCATAGGCTCGTAGACAAGCTGATATCTCTGTCCTGGGTCTGCAACTGAAAACACCTGCACCAGAACCGGAAGGTGTTTTTGATCCATTTGTAAACCACTGACTATCTGCTCTTGATATTTCCTTCTCCCGGAGGATTCAGTACTCTCTACTCGGGAACAGTACGTTATGAGGCAGTTTGTAGTTGATAGTTGGAGGTATACAGTTAGAGGTCATTCCCATAATGCTGTGTCAACCAGCAGTTTCTTGTACTCTTTCAGTTTGTACGTGTGCAAATATTTTCACATCCACAGGAAGTTTCATATAGGTTCATATGAATATTTAATTACACGAAAATCTTATTTCATATATAGTCAGAGGGCATACTTGAAGACTGGCTATAAATCAAATCATCTAAAGCAACAATTCGTTCAGGCCAGTCTCAACTCCTTACACTGTAGGTTGATGGACTGACACCTATCAGGAAACTACTACTTTCCTGGCTAATACCACGAAGAGCTTTGGATTATATCCAACAGGTGTCAGTACATGATTCTTAACTGAAGTTATTCCTGCATATACTGTTGGCGATACAACCTCCGCCCCATCTGCCGCATATCCGAAATTTGCCGAATTCCTCATATAATTGAAAAACTTTTCACATATAGTCCTTAGTCTTATAGCTTGAGGAAGGTGATTGAACATTTTGAGACCGTTGTAAATAATGGCATCTTTAATAAGGATCGAACAAGGCAGCGGTAATTTGAAGCTGATTCTTTGCTTGGTTTGATTCATTGGCTCATCCAAGTTGTTGAACAAGTTCCAAGAGAAGGCAGATTGTCTCATATATATAAATAAGGAGACTACAGTTAGGATTCTGTTAGAGGCAAAAAGAGGTCGACAAAAGTCCCCAGGCTTGGCTTTGCATATGTATCATATTGCACGTTTTTGTATCAGTAATACTGATTGAAGGCATTTGGTAGAACACACACCCCAATAGTAAATACTATAACGAAGATGGGATTCAAAAAGAAAATAATAAACCATTCTAGCTACTGCAGATCCGAGCTCAAATGCAGGTACTCGTATTGCATAACATCTACAGAGAGCTTGGATTTCAAACTATCTATTTAAATTATTGTCAGTGAACAAGACAAGGAATTTAAAATTTGGTACGTTGTTAATTTCAATATTATTTGGATGTACGGCTGGGATCTGGCGACAAAGGACACTACTTTTGTTTTTGATAAATTAAAGCTCACCAGATTTGAGTCAAACCAGTCTTTCACTTTTGTGATGTCATTCTCAATAACTTCATACGACGGATGCTTGTTAGAAGCATGCCATAAAATTGTGGTATCATTAGCAAACAAAGTAAATTTTCCTTGGATGTTAATAGACGATAGGTCATTAATGTAATAAAAGTGGGCCCAGTACCGAACCTTGGTGGGCGCCGCAAGTAACTTCACCTTCATTTGAGTATGAAATAGTTTTCAACATCTGGATGCGATTTGCTAAGTATGACTCAAACCACTTAACACTCATTTCAGTTATACCATATCTACTGAGTTTCCGTGAAACAATTTTATGATTCACGCAATCAAATGCTTTGGCTATATCACAAAAGACCGCGGCCACTGGTTCTTTGTCATTTATGTTGGAATAAACATTTTAAAGAAATGAAAGTGTGGCATCCAAAGTGTTTTTTTGCTTTTGAAAACCAAGCTGGTAATTGCTGGCAGTCATGGATGTTTCTTTTTTTCTGAGAATATAATTTTTCCAATAAACTTGAGTTGATCTACTCAGTCGTTATTGTTCTTGCCCGATACTTGATGAAAATCTTCAACGTATTTAAATAACAATTGATAATGAAATTTTTATTACACAAATCATTGCACGTGTTGTTATACTCCTGAGGAAGTTCACAAGACAGTGTTAGTTGAATATGTTGTTTCTCATTCATTCAAGAAATTGAAAACATAAGATTATCATAATTTTGTTACCAAATAGCAAAAAGATCGTCGACTTTAGTTATTGAAGTAAAAGTCATATACAGTTGGTGGTTTATAACCACCCTAGTTTTTCATGCGAATATCATAGAAGATTAGAATCAGATCTTGAACTAATTCATAAAATAATCAATGGTAGCATCAATTCCCCGGAACTTGTCGACTTCAAATGTAAATCCAAGAAGAACAAAAAAATTCGGAAATCTTCTAAGTATCCTTTTGTCGTACCAACTATGGCCGGAATGAAACTGTAGGTTTAATTTTGAGACTTGAAAATACATACAATGTAGATTTAGAATTTTTTAATTCTTCTTTGGAAACATTTAAAAAGATTGTAATATTATTAACTTATTTGTACGTTTTTTTTTATTTTATTTTATATATTTTTTCCTTAAACCTAGCTTAGATTACTGTTAAATACGTATGTGTGAACTTGTTAATTATTTTTGTAAAAAATAATTGAAGTTCATTGTGTTTAATATTCCCAACAAATGACTCGCTATGCATTGAAAAATTTCCGAAATCTGGAACAGTTTCTCGTGAACACATCCGTAATGTAAAATGCATGCAACAGCTCTAGGGATATGCACCTCCAGAAGCCAATCGTAGGAGAAGTGGAGGATATGCCAATCTATCTGCTCTGATATCTTTCCTTCCTCCGGCATAGAACACGGTGGGTAATAAGTAGTAGAGGGCTACCGGAACGAACGAGAATGGCCTTGTCTCTGGGGGGCAATCGCTGCAGATAACCTGACTTCACTTCTGTCAGAGGCGGCATGTGCGCTCTCGTACGGGGGTTTGTATTTGTGCAATATAATCCCGAGGACGACAGATTCATCGCCTTCGTCAAGAGAGATGTGTACCGCTAGAGGATTACACGGAGAATTAATACTCTCGTCAAATGTGACACTTCGATGGGCTACTTGCATGTCTCGCTATACTAAATCTTCACCGAGTAAATAGTTTCAAAATATGAAATGATCATATCGAATATAATCTTTCATTAAGAAAAGCTAAAAGTGAGAGAGCGTCGCGGTATGAGCAAGCAGCTCTACTCTTTCTGTATTAGTCGGAACCTACACATTTTTCACTACGAGAAAGCTATATTATCCAGAAGTATCATCATCGGGATCTTCACGGTAGACGAAGTAGCAGGTAAAAGTTAGTGATTACTTTGGAAACTCTGTGATAACTACAGTAATAATAAAATTTTGATAGTGACCACTGAAAATACCAACATTTGTTAAATTTTTCAACAATGAACTCAAACTATGTTCAACGATAAAATTACTATTCAGCTAGTGGATCCCCGGTTGGTTATATAAAAATGAAGCGATGCTTAGTCATACAGAAAGTATTTCACGTGAAATTCTGAATTTTCCATAATTCATAAATGGAGTAGGTCAATACGTTAAAAATGAATTTTGGAATGTTATTCAATAACTCAAATGAACTATTTATTATTGATATTGTTTAACTTGAGACAAGCTTAGGTTATTACTTAAATTTTATGTATATTCATATGATTATGCAGGGAAAAGTTATTTATTAATAAAATTTATTGATTATTTCGGGCATGTACATAAGCCAATTATTACTTTGGTAGGATTTAATAATGATAATGATAATATACATACATAAAATTAGTATCATCAATTTTAAGCCATAGACACTTTATAAATAAAAAATCAAGAAAGGTTAATGCAGTCAAGCTGCTGAAAAAAAATTTTCCTAGAAAAATCAACTTACGAAGTTTTCATATCAGTGTTTTCATATCAGTTCATATAGATAGAAGTACTGTATATGTCTAGAAGCTCACATACTTCCCATGAAAATAAAAATTGAAAAGGAAGGAAATTCAAAATTTCTTTATAAAAATTTATGATTTTCAAAAAATAGACAACCTGCATGCAAATTAATGTCAAATGGAAACAATATGATAAATGTTAAATAAAATTGGAAGATACATCATAAAATTGTTGTAAATATTTAGAAATGATGAAAAGTTTGAAAATTATTGTAATAAACCGTTTCCCTAGTTACGGGTATGAAATGATGCTAACGAAAAATGTATGTTTAGACATAAGTAAGGTTAAATATGTATATATACAAATATTAAGGAAAGATGTATCTAAATTTAGAAATAAGTCGCAAACTTGTATGGGAAATAGAAATTGATAGTCGGTAACTAAGGAGAGTAAATGATTTTCAACTTTTTTATCAACAATTGACTCTTCTTAAGGTGACGAAAAGAGACGCCACGCCAAATCTTTTGCTGCCAGAATTCAATTGAAATTAATACAAAATTTAGTAGACATTGAATAATACTAACCTGTATAAGCCGATTCCAACCATGGAACTTATTAAGAAATGTATTACTTGGAGAATTTCCAGCAGACGAGAGGAGAATCCAGTGGAGACACGAATTTCTCTGCACGAAACACACAGAAGAGAAACCAGGTATTTACCTCTCTTCATATCGAATATAAAAAATATATATGCATATATAAATAATTTGTCCAAGAGGAAATACTGGACAATTGAGCAAAAATTAAATTCATGAATCTCCATCGAACATAAAACTACAAAGTGTCCAGAATACAGAATTGACTAACTGACATTTCATCAGCTGATAGCGCGTTCCAAAATTCACATTACATAGTTCCGTTTAGCATAGAACATTATCTAGCGTAATTTGCTGTTCACACTAGTTAATTCATATTTAGAATTTAGATTTTATTATATTGAACTGTTTTATTGTCAGTTGTGTCTTTCCAAAATTTATTTACAGGTACACTTGCTATTCAGATTGTTTCTGGGCAAGTGATAGTGTTGTGTTTGAGCCTGAATTCACCTGAGGTGTTGAGAAAAATCTCTATTCATTGAGTTATAGGGATTTCAACTCAACAAAAGAATCTAGCTAAATCAAAATTTGTATTTCATTAAATAAAAACAACTATAAAAACAGTAATAATAATAACCCATTAATTGATGGATGTTGCTTGTATTTGTAACGAACGTTACTGCAGTTTC